>OX465040.1:4517607-4710170 GCA_949841015.1 Aplysina aerophoba
CCTGCAGCCTTGACTTTTCCCTCTCTGTTTTTTTAGAACCCAAACTTCACATCCATACGTTAGTTTTGGGACCGGAGTGTTGGATTGTCACTGATTTAAACACCTTTGCTTCTCTGCTAATTTCTCACCTAGCTCTCTTGCCTATAATTATTGTTTACTGTGTATTGCATATTGTATTGTATGTTTGTTGTTCATTGAATGCATTCACCCTATCATATGCTCATATATCAATGCATGCGGTACAATCGTTTCAAACTGTTAAAGATGTTGTACCAGGAAGTGTGCATATGTTTTGCTTTTATTGTATTATTGTACACTGCATACTGCGTAAAAACAAACCCCATACATACAAAATGATACCGTTTTATTACTTCGCTGCTTTCTAGCTCGTCCCTTAAATTTGTTACAGCATATAGCTCCATGTGATCTCTCTCGATGGGAGTCTAGCTAGCTAGCCTTAGCTACGTTGCAAGCTACATTAATCAATCAATGAATATTGAGTACACACATTCGAATGTGCTAGGACCCAGAAGAGCCAATATGGTACTAGTACAAATGGTGCACCAAATCAAGCAGGAGGAGGTTCATATGTATGTAGAGCTGAATGATAAGTCTATAGACTAAAATGGGCACACCACTTATACAGAACTGATGCATTTTAAAAATAGTGCTGGTACATGCTGCACGGACAGTATGACGGCAGTCTGCTTAATGGAGATTCCTTGCGGCCAGTTGCTCATCTCAGGCTGTGTAAGCATGCACGTGTTAAAATATATACACTAAATTCGTGGCATATTACTTCCGAGATTGTTTGGCTTTTGATGAAGCATCCGAAAGGGTGCTTTGACTTATGTATGTAGCTAGCTAAGTCCTTCAGTTTTGTAATCATGCATGTGCCTGCCTGTAGCTATGCCTCATGCTAATGCTGTCATGTCTATGTCCAAATGGTTTGCCAATGCTCATTAGTTTCTTTTCTAATCCATTCTGCATATTTTGATACTGTGCTTATTTTGATACGTACATGCACCTGTCATCCCCAGCTATATTGACTATCCTTTTCACCAATATCCTTTCATATCAACATTACTCAAACACACTTTCCAAAGCATTCTTCAGTTCATGAAGCTATGCGGAAGTACTTCATAGCCAAAGAACCTTGAGTAAATAAATGTCTCAATGTAAATCTATACTGATTATATTAACTTAATTGTATCAGCTTGTGCTTTTGTGATACACAAAATAATAAATTGCATTAGTTAATTATGGTGCAGGTGTGTACTCACTTTTGCCTCAGTCTCACAATATCTGGCATCCTTCAAATCTGATAATGGTAATCTGGTAATACTGCAATGTATGTGTTCTCTCACATGCACACACACATATACACACATATACACATACACACAGATACACACACCTCACACACACACACGCACACACACACACACACTAACACACACACACACATACACACACACACACACACACACACACACACACACACAAACACACACACACACACACCACACACATACACACAGATACACACACACACCTCATACACACACACACACCACACACATACACACGTACAGATACACACACCTCACATACACACACACACCACACACACACACAGATACACTGACCTCACACACACACACACACACACTCATATATACACACCACACACACACACACACATACTCATACACACACCTCACACACACACACACATACGAACAAACACCACACACACACCACCAATATAATTTCCAATCAACCTGTAGAACTTTGCATAAATTCTGTATAACTTTGCTCAGACATTGCTGCCACATTCCCAAAACATGTGCATCACAAAGAAACACAGGGGGTTCATCAAGGATATGAACGTGTGAATCAGCATTAGCACATTCTAAGTGAACAGAAAACACTTTCCTGCGGGTTGACAAAACATGTTAGTCCCATTTACAGTTGCTATTCTGGGTATATATGTACATAGCATATGGATATCTCCATACATGTAGCATCTATATATACACACATGGGCACACCACACACACACACACGCACACACACACACACATTCACACACACACACCTCACACACGTACACACACACATACACCACACACACACACACACACACACACACACACACACACACACACACACACACACACACACACACACACACACACCAACACGCAAGCATACACACACAAACACAAAAACCACACATGTGACACACACACACTCTCACAGTCCCACGCACAAACCACGTGTGACACACACACACACACGCATGCCGACACACACACTCACTTGCACACACACACACAAACACACACAAGCACACACAAACACACAGCACAGTAGCTACCTCTCATAGGAGTTGCTAGGGAGCCATTTGTTTCAGTGCAGACAAAACAATAATGCTCAAGGCCAGCCAGAATCGTGCTGGTAGTTTTTTCTGAGAGTATTAAGTCTACCAGTGCTGGAGAACAGAACATGTGTTGTCTAGAAATTATGGCAAAGCGCTACAAATGTTTTGTTTAGGCCATTTAACTCATTGTAACCACTTACTGAAATAGGCCATGTTTGGTCCAAATTATATTAAGTTTTATGCACACACTAAAACAAGTTGACCCAAGCACAATGGGGTATAGAGGATCATATGTTCTTGTTTATATTCCACTTTTTGAGATCGAGCTCTGCACCTACGGAGATATTTGACGAATGCCTCACAGTGTCTCTGTGGAGCTTTATTTCAATTTTCTCATCACCGCATACCAACGACCAGCGGGAGGGATTTTTCAACTTTGTCTACGAGCAAGTATCGCTCATGATTTTGGTAGACATGCGGCTATCTGATTGGCCAGAATTACTTGGCAAGGCAAGAACCAAGGATTCGGTCCAAAGTAGTCCAGACAGCTGGCTAAGTCTAAATAAAATGAAATCCCTCTTTAACTGACATACCAAACTATAACATTATTATCATTTATTAATTTTATACTCCTAATTACAGAAACTGTCTGTGAAAAAAATAAGAAAATAAATTGCTAAGAGGCTCCAGCTGGCTGGACTAGCTGATTCCTGGTTCTCGCCATCCCAAATAATTCCGGCCAATCAAATTTCAGCTTTATCCTTGATCATGTGACTACAGAAAGTCATGTGCTAATAGACACGTGACCAAACGACAATCTGATTGACCAGAATTATTTGGATAGTGAGAGGAGCGGAAATCTACAAGGTGTGTAGTCCTTTTGGCTACCTTTTGTATCCTCAAATATGACTATGCATGTGTTATCTTATATCATATGTATAGGAGGCAACATTGCATTGATAACATCAGTGACATTGTATTTATAAAATACATAATATTATTCGCATTAGCTACAAAGACATGCAGTATAGTAAAAACATACACATAAAGTAAGACAGAATATTGCTAAATAGTTGTACAGTAATGTAAGTAATTTTATATCAAATTGATTAACCATGTGTGTGGATGCATTTGGACATATAGGCTGGTACAAGTACTAGTATTGTGCATAATCACTTTAGATTCTGATCATTTACAGAGGGCATGCCATAATATGTTAGCATTCATTATTAATGTAAAAATTGAATTTTAATGATGCGTTTTATCTATCTATCCATCCATCTATCTATCTACCTATTTTACAAATGGTGGTCAATATTATCTAGTGTCATTATTTTGGTTGAGAATCTCATTATCCTCTCACAGTCATTTGTGCACATGCATGCTTGTAAAGTGTATAATCTTGTTAAAGGCAGCACTTCAGGAGACCACATGAGACCAGTCTAAGCAGGTTTGTCTGAGAATGTAGTGCAACAGATGGTGAACCCCAGCAAATGCGATTATCCTGCATGTAATATAGGGCTTCTGCAATGAGAAGTAACACCAAGTATAAAAGAAGATGAAGACTGTGGGGTAGCAAACCAACTCAACGTATTGCCAATCCTCAACATAAGGCAGTCATATTTGAAGGTGTATACAGTATAGTCTGTTAAAAGGTTTGTACAATCTAAAAACTACAACTAGCATAACATGGTGTCTCTATCCAGTATTCATTAACGTGGATGTGTATTGCTATATCTCTGTTTTACAGGTGTGCAGGAGGAATGCTTATTAAGGGCCCACTGCCACTTCTCCTGTGCCTCTTCCTGATATTCCTTCACTGGAAGGAGACACAAGGAAGGTGTCCCAGTTGTCCCAGCAGTGAATGCTCTCAGACAGAGATGGAACAGGGGTAGGCTTTACTAAAGATGACTAGTTTAAAATTTTATGAACTTGGTTGTTGTGTTATTTGCCTGACTCTGAACTATGAATTGATTGCATTCTTAGATAATTTAGTGCTTGGTTCCCTTGTAATTGTCTAAATCCTAAATTTGCAGGAAATGTTACAGGGCGAGATACTACAGTACATCCTACCGGTCCGCACACTATGTGACAACATATTACAAAGGAACCAGCCAGGGCCACTCCACCTATAGATGCGGTAGCTGGTTGAGAAGAAGGCGGTGCAACAGATACCACACCAATTACCACACAGCGTGAGTAGCTATGCTTTCTATGTATGTATGTAAGGCTAAACCATCTTCCACACCACACATAAGGCTAAACCATCTTCCACATGAATACGCGACGGCATCCGGAAACGTGGTTATCCTTCCAAGACATATTGCACAATGTACAATGTGCGGTGTCAGCTTCAGAGAGCCCGCCAGCAGTCCATGTATATAGATTAGATTTTTCCCATGCAATTATGACATCGACTCTGCAAATGGCCGCCAGGGTTTGAACCCCGGCCGGTCCAACTAACCTAGAATACATGGACACCTGGTCCGTTCGTCCTAGGATAGTAGGACCGGGCCGGGCGTCCAAATCATTGTAGGGATAGATGGACCCCCCTCTGGATGATTGGAGTCCCTCGTGAAGGATTATCCTGGCCAGCATTGCACGCGCGCGCACGCGATAGATTTTTGTGCTCCGACACCGCTGAATAACTGCATGAACAATCCTATTTCATCCTCAGAAACGTAAATCGTGTGCCTAGTCAGTCCTAGACAATCCTAGAGTACCTAAGTGTCCATGAGATTGGCACAGAAGCTCTGACCCCTCATGATCAGTGAGCATAGGTGTGCTACCCTGCAAGGAACGCTGCAAGGCGAATGTGAGCCGTTTCTAAAGGCATACCTATAGTCGGACCATAGAATATCTGTGGTCGGACGTTCTTCAGGATCTCGCACAAGACTTACGTGGCCAGCATCTTAATTTTCTGAGGAGAAGTTACCCATTCACATATTACTATTATTATTATTTTAAGTGCACCATACGCACCAGCACACTAGGGTGTGCACACCCCATGCAGCACTGAAAAAAGGAAATAAAATGGAGTTGGATATGTATTACATGACTGACAGGCAAGGATACTAGGTTTGTGGTACTGTGTTTCATGGGGATCAGAGCGCAAAGATCTCCTATCGCGTACGAAAAGCTGGGGAAGAGAATCCTTCACAAGGGCATCCAATCTTCCATGGGTTCTCTTGTCCTCTTGCGGCGTCTCCTATATAGTCCCCCACCTCTTACTACCTAGATAGCACTACAACAATATATACATGCAGGTACATTACATGTATAAAAACAAGATGATGTGCTGAATTTGTCCAAAAATGCAATGAATTGTACTTTAAGGAGAAGACAACAAATAACGAGTCAGTCAAACAGCCGAACCTCACTCACGATGAGGTCCAAAGGCTGATCTTGCACGTTGGTGTCATGGTCTGGCCTGTGTAAGGAGGACCTGGCTCCCCTGAGGATATTGCTGTTAGATGCTATGAGACACACAATACTCAGCCAGTGGTTGTGGATCTTGGCATCATGGTCAATATGGGAGTCCATTCTGGGAGTTGGGTAGCAGGGCGGGGGGCATTCTACGCCGAATATTTGGACAGGGCAATCATGCTCCGATACGGGCCCTCAGTGTTTGGATGGTACCGTTGCCCAATTGTAGCGAGGTATGTACGCGAGCACATATACACACGTGTTCTGGGTACATGTAATGCATCAGTCTGGGTGAAGGCAAGCTGTTGAAGGAGGTTGCGATGGAAGCTATGGAGCTTGGAGGCAGGGTGCAATGGGTGAAAGATCTGAGGATTGGGTTGGAGGCTTTCGGGTGGCAAGGATTGGACATGCAGGCAATGAGTGTATGGACTGTCACTGAGTGAAGTGAAGCAGACATTGAAGTGTACGGCATGGAGGAGAGCTAGGGAGGGGTGGAGGGAAGAAGGGTATGTCCAAAGTTAGAGGTGATGGGGAGATTGATGAATTGTAGGTGTGAGGCAAGGTATGTAGAGGTTGATTGTAAAAGGCAGAGGAGGATGTTAATGAAGTTGAGAGGTGGGACGGCAGAATTGCGAATTGAAACTGTCAGGTGGTGTGGAGTAAGGAGGGAAGAACAGATCTGTAAAATGTGTGACGAGGGAGAAGTGGAAGATGTGGAGCATTTTTACTGCACTGTAATGGCAGAGGAGAGAAAGGAGATGGTGAGGGTGATGAAGGAGACTGTGCATGGAGGGGTGGCAAGAGATGGAAGGTAAAGATTAGGTGGTATATATGTGTGGTGGATAAGGCATGTGAGAATGGAAGGGTACGAAGGGAAGTAAAGAGGTTGTATAGAAAGTGATTGGATTGAATGAAGTGGAGCAAGACTCTAATGACTTATATATTTGTTTCAATCATAGTGATATATGGGGTGAACACCCTGGTGTTTGTATTATTGTATGAACATGTGCACTTAAATTATGAAATATGAATTATAAATTATACATAATGAAACAGAGGTAAACGCATAAATTATAATTATAAAGACACTGTGCAATAGCATGGTCTCATGAATAGCTTAACGGACTTAATTCCACCATAGCAGGCAGCAGACCAATTTAATACCACTTGGTGAAGCCATCATCACCCACCTCGTTATCCCTGCCCTCACTGTATGAGAGAGTGTTAGTGACACAGAGAGGCAGCTACTGTCACTGTCAAACCAAGTTGGTGGCCTTGGCTTCATGGTACCTTCGTTGGAGCACAAGTCTTCTCTTAAGGTAACCGTCTCTTTTGTGGCTCTCTGTTCAGCAAAGCCCTACCAACTCCTTGGAGCTATTACTAACCAAAACATTTGAAATCAGTAGTCAGACAGATGCGGCATGACCAGGATTGTATGCACATGCACTATGTATTGTATGCACAATGGAAGTGGAGAAGAGGAAGGGTGCCTCATCATGGTTGAATGCATTGCATTCCCTATTGAAGGACATGGCTTTCTCTTACACAATGGTGATTTTCGTCAAGTAGTATGCTTACGATACGGCTTGCAGCCTACAAACCTTCCCAGTACATCTAGATCTTTCACCATAGAACATGCTCTTAACCGCCACACACACACGCACAGGAGGCTTTCATATACACTAAGGCACAATGAAGTCAGAGTCTTCAGGGTCAACGTCATGATTAAAGCTTATCATGATGTCTGCATCTAGCCTTAGCTACAGGAGCTGTCTGGGGAACCATTACACCATGTTCCATCCACCAGAGATGATAAAGCCCCTCTCTACCTTATAATTAGGGCACATTGGTTCAGGGGTGAACAATTGCGATGGCCATTCTTTCACGTGAAGGTATTCAATCCCAATATACCATCCAACCAGAAACTCCAACTGCGATATGCCTACTAGTACTGTCGTTATGAGAAGGACTGCCATGAGCAGCGAATCAGAGGTTGAACATGATTCCTTTATACTACTTGTATTTCCACCTCAAGTGGTTTTTGAGAACTGGCTGCAACCGCTTACAAATGACTATCCTCACTACTCTCCACAATGCATGAACAATCATAATATAGCTCAGTCATGACATGGTTTTGATGCCACATGTAATTTTCACTAGTACTCCTGTGATCAACAGTCAGATGCCTGAGGGGGAGCCTTCGCAATCTGGGAGGCAAGGCAAAGAGCTTTGTGTCTGTGTTGTTGATGTTACTCTTGTCTGTTATAGTTGGGATGACGCCCCTGTGTCTGATTCCAACCAGTTTGGCAGCTCACTCATGCTGCAGTTGCTGTGGACAAATGGGACCAGCTGTATGTTTGAAGTTCTAACACAGTGTACTGTATGTAGCCTGTGGATGACTTAACGCAATGCCTGAATGAAGCAGAGGGCAAATGCCAAGTCCTTATGCTGAGCATCTTAGCTATATAGGCTGTGTCCTGCAGCTGCTCACTGGCTTACTTCAGGACCATGATTGGCAGAGTAATACGTTGTTGTCAGCTCCTGATCTTATCTTTCGTGTTGATAGATATCCGTGTTAGCCCATTAGAACATCATGACGCTAATACTGTTAGCTACCTGTTGGCTATAAAGTTGTAAAATGCATATATATTTTGTCATCTGCTAGACCCAACTATTCTTTCAGCTAGCCTTGGGTGCAAAGACAAAGTAGGGGCTATCCGCTAGACTAGGTATATGACTAAAGTTGTAGGCCACTGTGTAGCCAGGTATTATCAATAGCAATACAATTTACAAGGTTTATATAAAGTGATTTTAATTAACTCAGTTATTGTGAGGTATAAATGTACATACCTCTACAGCTCTAGAAGAACAACAAGATACAGAACACGGTATCGCAGCAACCTAGCTTGTGACGTATACTGTTGTGCAGATCACAAGCAGGAATCCGATGGAAGCTGTACAGGTATGCCCCAAATTTGCACATATATATGTGTTTGTGCACATTAGTAAATGGGCTAGTTGTCATATAGGAAAAGCACCAACACTGTGCAAGTTGTAGACAATGATGACCATTAGTGCAAGGTGAAGAAAAGGTTAGTAGCAATTAGCGATAGCTTCCCCTGTCATTCAAGAATGGAGAACCAAAGACAAGCAGTGGACCCTTTGGGGCTCATTATTAGTGTGAAGCACTGATGGCTAATGCTGAATTATTCGTGTTGTCTATAATGTGTGGTTTCAATTGAACAGGTGGCCATCACTGTATGCACTATGCAGAACAGCCAAAATTTGACTATATAGTGGGGTGAAATACTTTCAGGCACATGTCGTTCTATGGTTCTTCCATATTGGACTGATCATTACTGGGTGTGTGATCACTGTTTGCCACAGCTAGGATTTTGTCTTCAGGAAATTGTTTATAGTTACCAGGTGAGGTGGCATTATATCAAATTGTTACTATTAATTTTTGTTGGCAATCAGTGAATTCCCTATGCAGAACCAAGCATAGGGGAACATGTCACTATTATATATGCCACTTTGTTGACGTTATGCTCACTGTATACCTTCAAGCAACCAATATAGCCACTACCAAGAATATCCTTGCATATAATGTAGTTGACAAATGAATACAGTACACAGACACACATGCACGCACACACACACACACACACACATACACACACACACACACACACACACACACACACACACACACACACACACACACACACATACACACACACACACACACACACATACACACACACATACACACACACATACACACACACATACACACACACGCGCGCGCGCGCGCAGACACACACACACACACACGCAAACACACACTCACACACACAAATGTATATATTATATAGATATTATATATAATATAATTATATATTAAATACATAAATTGCTCTTTGCACTACATTATGTATGCATGCCCCTAATATTCAAGTATATGCTGTATAGTATAGTATCATTACAATGGAAAATGTATTTGCCCAGAGCTTCCTACCATTGTTGGATTCAAACAAATCTATCAGCAAGTGAGAAAGGAGGAGGGAACAGTCATGGTCTGTCTGATGAGGAAGAGGCACCTTTACCGAGAGGATGAAGTATCTGTAGTGACAGTGGAACAAGGTGAAGGTAAGGTGCTGGATTCTTATAGGTTGCAGTAGTTTAACTGTTGTGGCCACCATTTCAAGCATGATCAGTTTGGCATTGGATAGCTATAGTAACATAATATTATGCATGCATAATAAATCTTTTCGTAACCCTTAACTGTAAGAAAACAACATGGCCTTGTGATGTCTGGCTACTTCACAATTGAGATGGCTGCCCGCATGCATTCAACTGGCCACTTTGCAGGCATGGTGCTCAACCGTGAACAATGATGAATCACAAAACAAAGCACACAATGACACCGCACAGTCAAAGTATACAGACACTTTATTGGCTTGCAACTATTATAATGGCACAATGATGTATGAATAACACTACTACTACAACGATATACAAAACAGTCTAACACAACTAGAATGGACAGATTTTTACACATTGCCCAATGTAGGAGATTAGTGACAAGTGGTAGAAATCACTGGATATCACCAACCTGACCAGTTCAGTAAACTGAAACCATGACCAGAGGGGCCAAAGTCCTATTTGCGGCAACCAGTGATCGCCTCCCCAGTCATCCAACAAAGGATGACTTGTCACTTATCTCCTACACTGGGCAATGTGTACAAGTTCCTCATCTGCCTATAGAGTGCTCAGTCATGCCTTGACTGTTAGCCTCTACCTGTTTCTATTGAAACTACAAGTGTTACACCTAGGGTGGGTTTAGAAGCAGCCGGTCATCCAGCATCAACTATCAGTATGCCATGGTGCACACTGATGAGCCCCAATCAGGACGAGGTAGCTGGCTGTGGCTCTTCCATCCTTTGTTGGATGAGTAAGGAGGCAATCACTGGTTGCCACAAATAGGACTTTAGTACCCCTGACCATGGTTTCAGTTTTACTGACCTGGTCAGGTTGGTGTAATATCCAGTAATTGCTATGTACAATGATTACTGTCACAACTAGAATTGCTTAGCTACACAGTCAGTACATCTCCCCCTTTAGCCAATGTCTAATTTTTATGCCAAACACTCAGCCGACTTGTGTTGACGGCTTGACCTGGTCCAGCTGCAGCTGCTGGTGGATCTGTTTGTGGTGATTCTGGAGTTAGAGATAGAGTCTCAATTGTGAGAAAGACATCCATCTTAGAGATATTGACGAAATCTCTTCACCCCAAATATATACAATGGAGAAGGCTTCCTTCCCAAGCTGGGAGTATTTCCTTTCTACCACCGACAGGGTACTGGATGGAAATGCTACTGCCTGTTTGAGCCATCTGTGGTGTGATAGGACAGCCCCTAGTCCACAATGAGAGGCATCACAAGGCATGATAAGCTGTTCCGTGGGGTCAAAGTGGACCAACATGTTTGACAATTGGAGTACCCACTTCACACCCACAGCTGGAATGCTGCCCTTTGGGTCTTGACCCATAGTCAAAAAGATGTACTGCTGTCTTGATATGTAAGGTGGGAGAGGAACTTCCCATAGTAATTCACCAGTTCCAAGACTATCTCAATTTTGTCACAATCCTAGGCTGTGGTGCATCGACCACTGCACGCACCTTGGACTCCGTGGGTTGCAGAAGCTTCAGGCTGATTCTATGTCCCAAGTACTCAACTTTAGGCATGAATAAGGCACACTTCTCGATCTTTAGTCTGTTTGAGCACTTCCCACAAATTCTGCTGCTGCTCTTGCATGGTGGGAATGACTGGCCAGGATGTCATCTGGATTTACACAAATGTGGTAGACAGTGCAACAGAGTCTCCACAGTGCGGTGGAATAGAGCTAGTGCCAAGGATAACTTGTGAGAATTTTGGATCCCTTGCGGGTGTTCATGGTTACCAGGGATTGAGATTCCTCTGCCAACAGCAGTTGGAGATAGGAACGGAACAGATCCACCCTTACCACCCTCCAGTGGGGCAAACAAGTCTTCAATTTTGGTAAAGGGAGATCTTTGTGTTTTCACTGCTGCATTGGCTGTCGATTTGTAGTCCGCACAAATTCTGACAGATCTGTTGGTCTTCACCACGGGCACAATGGGGGGTGCCCACTAGCTCTGAATGCTACATGGGAACAATGATACCATCATCGGTTAAGCTGTCAAGCTCCTGCTCTACCTTCTGACATTGGGCATATGGAACCAATTGGGGGTTGTAGAAACGAGGCCTGGCCTCACGATTGAGGTGGAGCGTCACCTGCACCCCCTTGTCGTATCTAGTATTATTTAATTTAATAAATTTTAATACGCAGTATTTATATTCCACTAGCAGTATACAATCACTTCATTCTAGTGATATTAGGCTTGGTCCTCACTGATAGCTAAACGTCTAAATTTATATGACCCTGCAAGAATAGTATACTGTACCCTTTTTAATGGTACTCTTTCAATTCAATGTAGATGACGATTCTGGAACTGTTAACAACAATATGACAGCAGGAACTGTGGTCACTTTTGAGGCTGGTGCAGAAGAAGCTTGTTTCAACTTCAGTTTTGTAGTGAATAATGACGCATTGAATAGTGAACAGTTTACATTTTCAATTATGAACAGTACAAACAGGACTGAAGTGGACAAAAAATCAGAGAGAATGTTGATCAATGTAGTGGGCAGGAAGTCACGTAAGTTAAGTCTACAACCATAATGCATGTACGTATATACAATTTTGTGAGTACCAAAATTATTAACTTTCTACCTCTTCCACACACTTTCCTTCTGACAAGCCTGCCTTGCTGGCTTCTTCTTTGCTGAGACTCCTGTGAACTCACAAGCAGAATTCCCCTGTTCCTTGCTGGATGACAGCTTCCTACCTGGTGGTGTGATAACTGCCCAGTGCTCTGAAAACAGCACATGGGAAGCTCTGGACATGTCTCAGTGCACATTCAGGAATGATGTACAGGTGGCCACTGTAGCAGTTGTGGAGGTTCTTCCCAGCTCGGCCATGCAAGAAGAGGCAATTGAGGTATTATAGCTAACATACCAAAGAGTGCTAGAGTATACGTATGTGTTTAGAATCAATGGCTATGCATAGAATGTCATCAAGTAGACATCAATGTGTAGTATAAAATCACAATTCACTACATACATATATACTTATGGAAGTGTAGTTATCAAAGCCATTCTAGTTGTAGAAAGTGCTTCTATCTTACCTTCTGTGACTTCAGAGAGTCATGACTAGCTGGCCAGAAGTGATGAATGTATCACAAATCCAGTCTAATCGACATTCACAAGTGTACACATTCAGAGCAAAAAGTCAATTTGATGGAAGTTATCTAAGTCGGCTACAAAACAGAGTTACTGCAATGCTTTTGGTTCATAAAGCAAGTAAGAGATTAATAGTGGAAATACTTATAGGGGTGGATTTCCTAACAACTAGTGTACAAATACATGCTGTATATCACTGTACCACCTGCAGATTACTGCAACTGCTGCAATTATTCAGTGATTGATACACAACCACTGTTTGCTATTTCAGCAAGTTTCAATGCATGCGTTGGAAATAATGAGGCACCTCAGGCATGTTCTTGCTCAGCTCAATCCCTTGAGGTGAGTATTAGCTATTATAAAGTAGATACATGCCTATTATTATATTATGTTCCATATTATGCACATAAATGGCTGAATGCTGCGCTTTGATATTACGTGCATGCATGCACTTCAGTGCCTTCCAAGATTCAGCCTCACAATGGATCCCATACCAGCAGCCAGATGCTATTTGGACGCTGATGGAGACAGAAAACTCGATGTGCAGGTGAAGGCGTCTTACTGCAAATGCAATCTAGATTTTGGCCACTTCTAAAATCAAGATTTACCTGCCTCACTGAGCCCAAATGTTTCTGTGCTACATTCTATATAACAATTATAATTATGTACACCTCACTTATATAGGACCCCTGTGTCGGCTGCTGTTTGCCAGATTTTGATCTAACTTTTCAGTGGCCTCAAACGCCACATAATACATTTGCTGAACTGCCTTGCTCCATCATTCACTCAAGTTTCTCGGACACCAATGTGCAAAGGAAATGTCTTTCAGATGACTCCTGGGAGCCAGCAGACATCAGCTCTTGCACCTTCAAGAATACCACAAGGAATCCCATCTACCTCCTCACTGCTAACACGGCATTGAGTAGCGAAAAGAACAGAACTGAGGCAATAGAGGGAATAAAAAGAGCTTTTGAGAAGCAGGTACACAGTTTGCTAGTAATGAATTTTCTTTTATGTCTATACAGCCTGCATAATATTAGCATAATAGTGTTCAGAATGCAGTTTCTTTGGCCCTTCTCTTCTTAGCTAAGCAAAATCACTGAAGGGGACTCGCTGACCAACACTTCCTATACACTCACGGCTAAATCTATAGCTAGCAACGATACTAATGACTTCATTGTGCTATTAGTTGTAGAGTTTCAGCCAAGTGTGAACCTATCAGAAAATGCAACAGCCATCACCAGAGTAGAAGACCCTTTCAATGGAGAAACTTATACTGTTTCCAAAATCATTGCTGCCAGACCTTCAGGTGAACCAAGATATTTTTAATATTGTAAGTGTGGTCCCTTATACAGCACGTACCACTCCTGCTATATATTACACTAACTACCTGCAGAGTCATGCTCTTGTAGAACAGGTGCCAGTCAGGTTGCTCATCTTTGTGTGGGTCCATCCAGTAGTCCATGTGACTGCAAAAGCTTCCAGACATGTGAAGTGAGAATGCACTTGAGTGCCACATATGTACCACAGACCATATGCATTGTATAATATACACATTATCTAATTTCACTGGTGAATAGTAGCATAAGTGTACATACTTGCTTCATTTCATTTTTCAACGCAAAGTGCATAGACCCATACGTGAAAGATGCTAAGAGTGGCGAGTGTTCGTTGGACACAGATGGGGATACCATTCCTGACTACAGGGCAAGTGTATACTATTTTCCATTGCTACGTACCTTAGAATATTATTTTCTATGCTTTAGCATATTATAATGTCTGTATTAGTACATGAATGAATGTGTGTACATATCATATAGCTGCGTATAAATGTGCTATGTGCTATGGCCTACTTTAGGATCATTGTCTTGACAGATATGGACTAGATAGCATTGACGGATGTCGTGAGTTCAAACAATAAATTGCCTACACATAAACATCAATATCATGCAATGCCGTGATGTTGATATATAACCTGTTTACAGAATGTATATTCATATGTGCACTATATAGAAATACTATATGTTGTAGTACCTGCACATTGTGCTACAGAATATTACTTATAGTACACTATATAGTAGGAATTTATGCTACATTCCCCACAAATGTTCTGCAGCAACTGCCATAAGCAGTTCACTAGTTGTCAAGTGTCCCATGGAGCAAGACGAGGTGTGGGGGATCCAGTGGCCTTTTGCTGCTCCTGGGTCCACTCAGTCTGTTCGCTGCCCTGGAGAGGGAGATGCTAGTGGGTTGGGGTTGGCCCACAGGAGCTGCCTGGCTGGTGGCATGTGGGATGCTGTAGATGTGACAGCCTGTGAGTCTCCTGCAGTCAGAGAAGTCAGGATTGAGGTATATAGTTCTGTTTACACACTTGCCCATTCGGATACTTGTGACAATACCAATTTCTGATATATTGTTATGTGCACAGACCAAAAACCTCCTTACTGATCTGAATCAGACAATAGCTTACGGCCTTCCAATCCTGGAAGCACACAGAGCGAAAGTTGAGAGTATATCAGTAAACCTTCGTGATGCTCTCAATCAGTCAAGGGACAGATCTGTTCTGCCAACAGACTTAGAAACTGCAACAACGTTTGTGGACGTTGTAGCTAAGTTAGTTGCACGAGTTACATGTACACGCATTCCCTTAGGGTGTCCATATAGCCATGTTTAAATGCATGGCTGGATGCTTCTGCATGACATGCAAGTCTTCTGTATTTATTTTATATTATACTATACTACTGTAAATGTACTTGTATACTTGCAATTGCAGTTGGCAATATTTATGTTCCTAACTTAGCCTCTCCAGTCATAATGATCTGTTTAATACTGCTGAGGAAAAGGAAAAAGGACAACAGAAAAAAGTATGTCCTGTCATGCAGTTTACAAGCATTTGAATACCTGATTTCAGTCAATGGCATGTTGTGGTACGTGTGTAGGTTATGGCAGACATTGTCAGCTCTCTCTTGGAAGAGAGAAATGCACCGGGATTTGAAGCAACTGCCAAGGTATATATTTTGTCTCATAGCTAATACTAGTATTAATTATACAATTTATATTATATACACACACAATAACCTCTTGGTTATTGTGTAATACAGTGTATAGTTTTGCATGTTCTTGTTGAATTAGGTACATATACTTATATGAACATTGTCTGTTGCCTGCCAACTGGTTGTATGTAGAGTCCGGCAACACGGCTTCTCAAGGCTACGGAAAACATGGCTAGTGCAATCACATCATCTCTCACTAGCAAACCCAGTGTCACCATTTCACGAAGAAACATAGGCAAGTAGTATATTCACAACTGTAATTCCCTCTGTGCTCATGTCTATATCTGGCTACCATATTTGTCAACTGTGTTTGCAATTCCTTTCCAGCTCTTCATGGCACAAGACGTTCCTTCAATCAAATACAAGCACGTGGCAATCTGCAGTTCCCAGATGCCTCCACCAGTCTTCCTGACTTTAGTAGCCCTGCAAATGTCCCCCACATTAATTTTCCTGCCGCATTCATCTCAGCAGCCAGAAGAACCAGAAGGGAGGAATCACTAGGGGTGAATGGTACTGTGAAGAGTGATGCCATGCTTGAAGTGGTGAATGTTGTCATGAACAACATTGAAGATTACCTACCGCCTGATACAGCAATGAGTGATGCAAATGACAGGTGAGGATAACTTGTAAAATGTGCTTTAAAATATGGTCTCACTCACCAATGAAACCAAAATTAATCATTAAAGATAAGTGTGTAGCTATAAGTGTATATTATATGCAACATGCTGAGGCATGCATCATACTCTTGCAGATACACACATACATACATACACACTTAAAGCTTAATTAAAACAGGTGAGGGTGGTATGGTAAGTAATGTGTCATGGCAAACGTATGTATACATACATAATACTGTATTGTGCAGACAATAATTAATAATAACAAAGCATTGACAGTGTGACCCATGTGCATGTGTTATAATAACTAGAAGAGACTGTACTATTTACTGCCAGCACTAGACTATAGACTATAGACTAAGTACTAGACTATGCATCATATTATATACTACACACAATCAAGCCTGTGGGTGAGCTTCGTCTAGCATATATACCACGGCTTTTTGCAAATTGTACTGGCTTAGCCTGCTAAGTTTGAATCTGTCTTCATGGCGGAAGTCACAACACTGTCTATGCTTGCTCTTTTGTAATGCTTTGAAGCGTTTACTTATCATAACCAAGCACTAAATAAAGGGCTTATATATGCGCCTATACTTTACGATAATTTATACACTACCATAATTAATTGAATTATAATGTTTGCCAGGTGTTCTTTGATGTATCGCATCATCACACATAAATTGAAAGCATTATATATTCGAAAAAGTAATGTTGGCTTCACTATCATGCAATGAAGCTGTCCTCTGTGGTAGTGCAATTAGCTAACGGCAATGTCTGAAGTAAACATGCTTTGATGTCTTTTTCCCTTCTGTGCAGCAGCAGCAGCGGTCCATCTAATGAGGTCACTCCGGGCAGTCTTGTGATTTCAAGTCAAATCTCTGGCTATGATGGTGGAGAGTTCAACATGGACACCAACGAGTCTGTGGAGTTGACATTTCCCATTAAGGTAAATGATTATAAAGCTCATTAAATTGCATACAATTATCAGTCACTGTGCTTACCTCTGAAAGGATATATACACATAGATATTATTCACTGTTGCTACGTAGGTAGTTGCTATGATGAACCAACTGCACAGGTGTGAGGAACATTATATCCAGCTGCTAGCGTTGGTACTTGCTGAATGATCGAATGCTGATGCTTATGTCTAGATATAAGCGTTGGTAGTTAACATTCATTTCGTAATGGCACAATGCAACACAACGCAAAGAAGTCGACAGTGTTTAATAGTCATTGATGAAAGAACCAACCAGAAATAAATTAATTATCACGCTTCCTGGAAGTGTTAGGACTAATACGTACTTCATTGAGTATTTCAAATGTATTATACTTTTAGCTTTCTGATTGGTTTGAATTGATCCTCTCAATGGGATGGAAAACTTTGTATGTTTGCATCTACATTAAGTATGGTCTAATTTAATCCAATATAGGAGGAAGTAATTAATGCACCTGTCCCTGCTGGCAATGTAAAGCAGTTCCATTGTGCCTTCTTCAACTTCACTGGAGCAGTCAATAGCACAGGAGCGTGGTCCTACAGAGGGATGAGGTTTATAAACTTCAATGGCACTCACGTTCAATGCAAGGCATCCCACCTGACAAGCTTTGTGGTCCTAGTTAGCATTGTACCATCAGAAGATCTAGTAAGTGCATTACGCATTTTCATCCAATGATTAATACTTCAATGTAGGTTTACAGCTATGTACCTGCAGGCATATGCATACATACCTGCTGATAATAGTTTACATTATTTGTTACACTTTCAATTATGCACTATATATTGCAGAATGTAACGTGCAGTATAGAGTACTCTACGTTATTCCTCCCTCCCATTCTCTCCCAGCCTCCTCTGGACTACATCACGTACATTGGCTGCAGCATTTCCTTCCTTTGCTTGATTGGTGCTATCATATTCTTCTTGTCCTTGAGGTTGGCACGTATGACTCGTGTCACTTTTGTGCATACAGTGTCTCATAAATGCTGTTTTTTGTTCATACAGGAAAGAGTTGATACAGAAGGTCCATAACTTTGTCCACCTCAACCTGTGCATTGCCCTTGCCTTGGGCCTGTTTCTGTTCCTCACTGGAGTGCAAACAGCCACAGCCAATGTGGTAAATGGCTAAACGAACATACATACATGTCTCTGTACTATGTATAGTGTCTCATTAGCTTGAGGTGCTTGTTCTTGCATTCACTGCATATATATGAGTAGCATGGTACTCAAGTGCATGGGGTGCATGGCATGAATAAAATGACTACATGTGCCTAAAAATATGAAATCTCAGAGTCAGAAGTACTGGTTACTGCTGACCTTCTATGTAAGGCCTTTAACTGACCATGTACCTTACGGTGCAAAGTACTCAAGTTACGTCAGTTAAAAATGCATTGCACCCTCGGGAATCTCAGTAACCAGTTTATTTTCCAAAATAGCCAATTTGCCTCCTGCTTGCTTCATCTCATTCTGTAATTATGTATCTCTGATTATGTGTCTATCTCATGGTGCATAGGGAGCCTGCAAGTTTGTGACAGCTTTGCTGCACTACTTCTTCATGGCCACCTTCACCTGGACACTCTGTGAAGCTGTGCTCGTTTACAACCTTCTAGTGAAAGTGTTTGGAGCCAATGACAAAAAGTGGATCTACATCTATCTGGCATTAGGATGGGGTAAGCAACACTCATATTCTGTGTTACATACTGCACTATATATACAGATGTTTGACCGTATACCTTGCAGCATAATTATGCATTATGCTTATGCTATATCCAACAGCTGTTCCAATCCCTATTGTGATAATTTCTGCTGCTTCGCGGAATGATCACTACCTTATAAGGCACTCACATGATGAAGATAGCCCACACTACAACAAAATTAAAGCGTGAGTCACTGAGTAATTGTTGTAAGTATTGTATACAATTGCATGGCTGTACACAAATTCAATGCTTAGCTAGAACTGTAGGGGCATGTGCACGTATATGCAATAGTGCAGTTGAACTTTATAGCTACATAGAAAGTTTGTGTTTTGCTATTTGTACTTTATAATTACATGCAGGTGCTGGTTGCCCACTGACAAAGGAATGATTTTTGCTTTTGTGGTACCAATGATAGCCATCATTGTAGTGAGTTCCACTGTACTATATATATATATATACGTATGCATTGGTTGGGCATGCCATCTATAATTATACAGCTTTTGTGCATCTAAACGTACATTATGTGCTACATTGAATGGATACACACACCTGATTTACATATTGCTTTTATTGATGTGTGTTACACAGGTAAATGGCATACTGCTTACTATAAGTTTGGTATCACTGGCTAAGTCTCAGTGTGGGAAGATTGCAGACAGTAAGAATGATAAACAGACACAGCAATACCTTCAAACTGGCAAGTGAGTGCATGAAATTTGTATACATAACATTGACATGGTGCCAATAATAAAATATTATAATCACTCCTGTTCTTATTTGACACCTATTCTATAGTTTATTATTATTTTATTATATATTATTTTAATCATATGAATTAATTATAACCTGATGGTGCAATATATTAACTATTATAAGTAGACATGCTGAGCCCTAGTACATTGCAATGCATTTGGACAGTATCCATAATAATATAGTATATTATATCATGCATTCTCTGTGTACAGCATGTTTCATTCCAGTCTTTATTTAACATGACCCAAATTGACCAATGTGCATGTATAGTGTACTTGACCTTACCAATTCATTTTGCATTATAGAGTTTCAGCTTACTATATGTGACAGAATTTGCGAAAAGGGACCACTTCGGGGCAATGTAAACATATGAGTACGAGACAAAACTCGCGCGTAACCGCCAATTCACGCAATCGCAGATTATTGCATCATTGGAATGTGATGTGAATCCCCTATCTTCCGGCCAAGTTTGAAACCTGTACGGCTTTCCTGCGTCTCAAACGAGGACCGAATAGTTTCACTGCGTCGGTCGCTTTGGCCGTGTACGGAGTAGACCGGAAGTGATAATACGGGGAAGACCCGACTTTAGGTATATTCATGGCCATTATGCATCATATTAGTCGTGTCAGGAAGAAGTTGCAGACTGCGTCTGAAAGTACTTCTGCGCCATGTACAACCTTCGCAACTACTGAACCGTTACCCAACGAAGGATTTTGATAGCTGCAACATCTGTAGACTTCCCAAATGTCGAACGCGACGCAAGCGGCTAACTGGGTGCTGGAATTTAGCGAATATGAGTCTTGAGGCTCTTCTTGAGATTATGACCGACTGTTTACTTAATCTGAGGTGGGCAGAGACTCCAAAATCGACGGCGACAGCAAGTGTCTGACTGGCGCGCGTCTTAGTTTCGCGTAACCAGACCTTGGCACATATAATAACTTTCAAGCGGTCTGGTTACGCGAGACTACGCGCGTCTAATCTCTTTGTCCTTTAGGTCGTCGCAGCTCCGCATGAATAGCCTGCGTCAATACGATGACTTTAGGAGGTCTTAGGAGCCTGTGAAGCGGCATGTGGCCAAGCAGGGCCGGCCCAGCCTATTATCACTAAATATTCCGTGACACGGAAGAATACGGAATGCTGCGGTTTAACCGAAAGTAAATGTTTAAACGTCGTTTTCTCAACAACATACTTTTCGTAATTCCACACTTTGCGTAAGTATATCTCAGAAACCGAACCAGCTACCGAAGCGCAGTAAAGTGCGTTGTAAAGAGGAAGAAGAGCGCATTCAGATCATATACAAAACTCAAAATCGAGATTTGCCCCCAAGTGGTCCCTTTTCGCAAATACTGTCACATATAGAAACTGTCTCACCTATACCTGATTATGCACCAGGCATCTCCTCAAGGCCACAGTCATCCTCGTTCCTCTGTTGGGGTTCACTTGGATCATTGGGCTGTTTGCAGTTGGAGCAGAGGGGAGGGTGTTTGCCTACCTCTTTGTCATCGCCAATGTGTTTCAGGTGAGAGAAATAATTGGTGCTAGCTACGTAGTTTGTCTGTATACCATACATTAGAATATATATAGTGAATGTAGTTATTGTATGATTCACCTAGTTGTTATGTTCAACTGATGCAGGGGACATTCATATTTCTGCTTCATGTCGTAAGACATGAGAAGGTGTGGGCGAAGATAAAGGCCAGACTCCCTAAGCTGAAGGTATTGTCATTTAATATTAATTAATATAGTGTCAATGGTTGTAGTGTGTACACACTTCATTATAATTATATAGCCTTTGAATCACTGCTGACAGTACTATCTGAGTGTACAAGTAGTTTTGTGCATTATAATATTTCATTATAGCACATTAACCAATTTTAGAGTTTGACGTATGTCATAGTATATATGGCTATCCAGTGCAGCTCTGAGGTATATAGCTATAATTCCGGAGCAAAGTGCATGTAACAGCCTACCCACAGCACATATACGTAAGTGGCAACCATTTTCAAATGCAGATCTTTACTTCATTCACTGAGTTTTCAGGATTCAAAGGGAAGACAACCGGTAAGTAAAACACATGACAATGTAAGTCTCATAAATTATATTATATAGCAGTATACTGAATCTATATTCTGTATTCAATTAATACATAAATCTAAATACACTTTCATTGATATTTCTACTTTCACCAGCCACCTTCACTCGCTCTAGTGGCAAGCCAGATGACTTCAACTCCAAAAGCTCTGTTTCCACGCATAACACAGCAGCAAATGTTGATTGGGGAGCAGAATTGGAGTACAGCAAGAATGACCAGGGCACACGGATGCTGGAATTGATGTCTAGTACAGTGGATGACGCAGCAGTTGGCAATGAGTATGATACACCTTCATCTGTTGCTGCCACTTACATGCTGCCATTCACAGGAGAGGCTCAGAATGACGCAGGTGAACCTGTTTATTCAGATGTCCAGTGAAGAGCCAGCTATTGTAGATTAACAGTCGTGGAGTGAAACATATGTAGCTTTACACCAGGAATAACATTACACTAGGGCTTGTAGGGCATATAGAGTGCAGCGTGCAAGCAAGGAAACTTTATACAGCTGAATTATACTATAACTATAGATCATTCACGTAGTGTGTGTTTGTGTGATGATCTCATTTGTTCAATTTTGCATTGCCATACTAGCAACATTGATACGCTTCATACGGTCATATTCTATTTCAACAATGACACACTTTGTTATACTACAATATTACACGTAGGATTCAGGAAAGTGGTTTAATTGTAGCTCACCCAGGCAGTGTGACATTCCTGTTACTGCTCACAACTGGAGGGAATTCCCAGACATATATAATAGCTGTCCATAATTTTATAGGCCTGCAGCTGGATAGCCAGGTATTTAAATTATTATATGTTTTCATGAGTATCAGCGTGAGCGTGTGTGCATGTGTGTGTGTATGTGTGTGTATGTGTGTGTGTGTGTGTGTGTGCATGTGCAAAACATGCTTTGGTAGATGTATGCTAAGTTATTAAATGTCTAAACTCTGCAATTATATAATAATTACTGAAATTTGTTGCACATTTTCACAGTCTGTATATTTATGCCTCAATGAGTGAAACACCAATGTGCTTCAGATGGGAGGGGCATGATATATAGAGCATGCACTTGTTATATTTGATGTAATAATAATTTATAATTTAAATGAATGGCTTACATGTCTAGTATGAATGAATAATAAGGAGCAACACTCTTTAAACATTTAATGAATGCATAATCCCTTTTTCCTGTACAAATTGATGGTTGCTAGAAATGTATTAAAAAAACTGAGTGATTGCGTTGCT
The DNA here is from genome assembly GCA_949841015.1 of Aplysina aerophoba. NCBI lineage: Eukaryota > Metazoa > Porifera > Demospongiae > Verongiida > Aplysinidae > Aplysina > Aplysina aerophoba. The sequence goes on from OX465040.1 coordinate 4,541,189, forward strand.
AAGGAATAATACTTTAAGAACTGCGAATAAAATGCAATACAAGTCAATTCAAGCACACTGGTGCTTTTCACCAAGGAAGACTCATAGAAAATAGCATAACATTATTATATACATGCTGAGGGTTAGTCTAAATGCACCTTGGTGCACTTTATTGGAGTGCAGGTAAGTAGTTGAGATCTGGGTAGTACAATGGTGGACTGGCCGAGGGCTGCTTGATTTATTCTGTGCTGCTACAACTGGCTGTGCCAAACTCACCAATGGATGATCACAATGACTTTGGAAGGCTACTTGTCCAGGTTACTTGGGGGAGAGGGGGGGGGGGGGCTAGCTAGAAGGGAACCCTTGCAGTCCAATGAATTGCAAAATTGCAATTGACTTTGCTATAATCACATGATTCATGAAAAATGCTACAATCAAGACTCTTGCTATAATTATCATCAGTAAAGCTATTTAGCGATAGCTCGCTGGCTAGCTACTGCAGACCATGGCAAGCAAAATTTGTACTAGCTAGATAGCTAGCTAGTCAGATGGCTAGCTAAACGGAGATTGCAATGCAGTAACTGGCTAGCTAGCTAGTTATTAGTGGTAATGCCAAGTTAATCTCTCTCCATGATAGCTAGCTAACTACACAATGCATTTGTTGGTCCAAACAATAGCTAGCTAGCTACTTAAATCTAGGTATGTGTGTAGTAGACTGGCACAGGGGTCACTTGGTAGTACATGTAGTTTGGAGATAATTAAGGTCCAAGTTTGGCTATGATGTGCATGAAATAGCTAAACATGGAATGAAATGCTAGCTACAACTTAGCTAGCTACTAGTCTCGTCCCAGACCCATCCGCCATTTTATATCGGGCGCCCGATATAAATGGCGGATGAGACTAGTTAGCTACTTACAATTATGAGCGTTGTATGCATAATGATATAAAGCTTCCTCGAGCGTTCCATGTCAAGTAAAGCAAGTACAACAACCGTACGAGCATATGCACCTGGCAAAAGATTATTTGGCTAAAGTCAGGAGCCACCACACTTGGGCTGCTGGACACCCTCATTTCGCAATCAATAAAATGGCGTAAGGATCGCCTACTTGAGGTAATGAGAGCGCGATGTCAGTCATATGTGTAACCGTATATGACATGTGCATGATAGCCACCTTTTGATGCCTGGCTGAATGCTTTGCTAAGTTTAAGCATCTACTTATATATTTCATGACTAGCTGAGTGGTTAGCTAGCTACTAAGATGAAGCATTGCCAGCTGAAGAGGCTAGCTAGCTAGCTAGTAACTGCATTAGTGAGCTGGTTGGTGCACCAACGACTTGTGTGTGGACCGTTTATATAGACGGCTACACATGACCAGACTTAGTTTCTTTTCTGGTCAATGATTGCTCATACATTTGCTATAGCTACATGGGACTGCAGTTCCACAATGCTGTTGCCATTATCTGGCAGCGAATTTCCGCTGGAAATAGCCACATCATCCCTAATTCCAATTTTGTGTGGTCAGGTGGTCGACAGAGGTTGTTTACTTCTCTCATGGAAGAGCTAGCACTGGAGCATGGTGCTGCTGTGCCTACTTATCAATGTATAAGTATGCATGCCTGTTATTGGATGTTGTTGTAGCTGAACTGAAGTGGATTGCCCATACTGATTTGATGTATATGTTCAATGTGGCGTTTTGCACAGTTCAAATGTACTGAAATAAAGAGTGAATGACAAGATCTTTGTAGCTAGCTAGTATATAAGTGTTTAGCCGTGGAATTTCTTCAATAAAGTCTCTCATTTGTTGTTTGGTTTTCAACTGCCAATTGTTGCATTAACCCCAAATACCGTAATGTTGTTATGGCACCCTGTGTTGATCTCCTTCTATCTAGTATGATTCTGCTCCTGACACTTGTGCACTTGAGGATGTGTCACCCGTCCCTAACAGACAATGGAGAGGACCGTCTCTGTTTGGTACATCATCCTAGTCAGACAAAGGCAGGAGTCACTTTCTTGCAACTCACAGATGACAGGTGAGGAGTGCATGTGGTTGTAAAAAAGGGAATTTTCGCAAGTTCACTTCATTTGGTCTAGTACTAATACTATGATTGCCACACTTTAGGTGTTGCTTCTACTGTCATGATCACTTATCATTGACCATTGGTTTTACACAAATATCGTTTTCATTTAAACAGTTTTTAAACAATAAAGACTCTTTCCACAATGCCGCACAGGGAGCAGCAATATGTAGATGGCAAGTGTAGGTACAATGTTGACCAAGTGTGGTTGTGATAGTTTACACTAAGTTGAATACATGACCTTTCTGAGAAAGCTAATTTTCTAGATGTTAGGAAAGGAGGGTGTGATGCATTAACTCATTTGTTTCACTGGCAGCCTCTATAACTATTGGAGCAAAAGCTGTGTTTTATGGTCTATGACGATGCCTTACGTGAAAAGAGTGCTTTGGTAGGTAATTTGTTGCTGGATGGGGAATTGTTACACTGTAGCCCAGTATGAGGCTATGGTGATGTGTGGCAATAATCACTGGCTAATTACGCCAAACCTGGCCAGGTCAATACAAATTGATCCCTGGCCAGGGGGACCAAAGTCCTATTTATGGCAACCAGTGATCGCCTCCCCAGTCATTCAACAAACAAAATGGAAGAGCCACAGACAGCTGTTTCGGGATTGTTGGACCTCATCAGTTTGGCGTACTGATGGTAATGCTGGATGACTGGTTGCTTCTGTATCCACCCCAAGTAGAACACTTGTGGTTTCAACAGAAGCAGGTAGAGGCTAGCAGTCGTAAGCATGACTGTGCGGTCTTGTTGCTGCCTTGCTGACCGACAAGCTGAGCAGTAACAGAGCCTTCCCTGTAACATTGGTGGAACTTGTACACAATGTTATTGAGTGAAATTTCATAAATTGTGACCATGGCTTTGTCCTCATGATGCATGGTTGTAGGGGTCTTGAGGGCATATGCACAGTTGAGTGTGCTATACACAGCACACGGGAATGTAGAGGCTAATTAAGGACCTTGTGCGTGCAAATGAGCACAATAGCACATTTTAAGTGAATAGACAACACATACGTGAGATGCTCGACTAAACAACTTAGTCCCATATAGAACTGCTACTGTATACAGAGGCTAATTGAGGACGTTGTTGTGCGTGAAAATGAGCACTATAGCACATTTTATGAGAATGGAAAACACGTGTGTGACACTCGACTAAACAACTCAGTCCCATATAGAACTGTGAGTGTATAGATGTAGTTGTGTTGCATGTAATTAACATGTTGTGTGGTGTTGCACATTACTATATACGCGACCCAACACATATCTACGGAGATTGGAGATGAATAATTGTAGCTGAATCAATGGCCTTCATGGCTGAAATTCTGCATTAGTACGTTAACTGGCCACAAGTTTGGGTGCCAGGTCGCGGTTCTTATTCTCCATTCATTACTTATTTCTGGCTGTGAAGCTAGCAACTTATATACATATTACTAACATGTTGTTTTTTGCTACATTATGTAATGTTATGTATGGTGTCATATATGTACTTTTGGTTCATTGAGGGAGAGGGTCTTGAGATTGAATCTGCCCATGTATATACAATGTACAATGCAGCAATATCATCTTTGCCACATGTATTAAGTAAATAGTAAATGAGTTATTGTATCTCTTTGGAAGACAAATGCCAAGCAAATGAAAGAGTATTCCAAGACACAAGCACTTACAACCCAGCCAAGTTAATATCACATTTATGTCCACTCTTCTTACACCTAGCTATGTAGTACGTTAAGACTGTCACACTTGCCGAGCTGTAGCTAACAATGATGTGAGGCTATAAAGTAGACAACCCCCTTTAGAAGGCTTCCAACTTGAACAGATGTAGAACCATTCCATGCACACACACACACACATGCACACATACACACACATGCACACATACACACACAGATACACACACACACACACACACACATTGACATATCTATGCACAAATGCTGTTTCCTTGTGGTCAAGAATAGAGCATTGAGTGTCTGTGTGCGTACTCTATGCCAATCAGATGCAATGCAAAAATTTACTTTACGCCGCATAATATTCTTAAAGATTTTCTACAACCATGATAGTGTAGGTGCATAGAGAGTTATGTTTATACTTTGGTTTACCATGCAATCTTTGTGTATCTAGTACTGTATTTAGTCTAAAAGGGTGGGGGGTATATTGTAGCAAGAATGATCTGAAACATATGCTGGAGCTGTGTGCATGTATACCGTTATCTTTGAAGTATAGATATGAAACACTGCATGAGGTAGCTCTTAATATTGACACAACATGCCACAGTCACCGAATGGCAAAGCACAACGAGCTGTACGTATGTTCAATTGTAGGGAAATGTTATACGTATTCGTAAGTAGTAATTACTTCGGGGACTAGTCCTTTTGTAATGTTGTAATGATGCTTTGACTTGTGTTAATTGCTCATTCCTTTAATCATGAGCCTGTTGTGTGCTGACTAATGCTGTCATGTCTATGTACCACGTCATGTGTAAATGGCTGCCCTGATTTCAGGGGCTTCCTCTCATGCATGGAACATTCACATTGACTGAATGTACCAGTTGGAGTATAGCTTCCTACTGTCAACACATAACTTACAGTTGGCTACACTGTTGAGCATTGAGCTAGCACTTGGCATGTGTGTGATATAGCAATTCCAATCAATACCTTAACTATGATATGTGTGAACTTTGAATAAGGTTTGCTACCATCACACTATATAATTACCGTCTTTAAGACTGTATGCATGAATGGAGCACAATGACCTACAATGCCACTGTGTCATACAAGAACAAAGCAGGCATTCAGGTAATTCAATTCCATAGCTGCTGCCATTGTATACATAGTGCCCTCATACTGGTCAGTGCCCATGTATGGCATGGTTGAAGCAACTGGCACTCTCACATGCACATGTCTTACACTTGTACAGTGGAGCCCTCTGTAAGGAAGCACACCCATGGAGGCTACTAGTTATATAGCAGTATATAAAACAGGTTTTGGAGTATGCATATAATTATGCATGCAATGAGATGTATATTTTCGCTACACCCTTAATTAATTGATTATCCAGCATGTATTAAGGTATTGGCAGCAGCAAGTACAAATTTAAGTGGGGTAGTACCCAACACGGAAATGCGTTCTCTCAAACAGTAGCCAGGAAGCAACCATTTGGGATATAAATACAACAGACTGGTAGTGAATTGGAAATTGTGTTACCAGCTTGTGCTTGCAACCGGTCAAGTATCCAGGCTCTCTCTGTGTTCTCAAGTTTTATTGAATTTTGGAGACATGCTCAGTAACGCCAAACTGCCATTTCTCCTGTCTCTCATCTTGCTATTCGTTCTCTGGAAGGAAGCACAGGGAAGGTGTTCCAGCTGTCCCAGCAATGGATGCTCTCAGACTGGAATGTCAGAGGGGTACGCTTTTATTAAAGATGTACAGTTGATAAGAGCTTGGATGATGTCTGTGATTTGATACCTGCATGTATTGACTTCTTTTCATTGTGCAGGAAATGCTACAGGACCAGATACTACATTACATCCTACCAGTCCACATACTATGTGACAACATATTCCCAAGGAACCAGTCAGGGCTCCTCTACCTATAGATGTGGTAGCTGGTTTAGGAGAAGGAGGTGCACCAGATACCACACCAATTACCACCAAGTGTGAGTGTTTTCAGTAGTATATATAGCTATCCTGTTGTCTATATATGTACCAGACAATGCCAAAACATCTTCCATATGTGCATGCAACGGGACGAGGTTATCCTTCCGAGACATTTTACCATTTAAGCATAGCTAATTTTGACGGGGCTATATTCGATCACAGATGTGGCTTTTTAAGATTGAGGAGGTGCACCAGATACCACACAAATTACCACAAAAGGTTAATATGTTTATGCATACTCTTCATCATCACAGTATACGGTGCAGTTTACATTGCAAACTAAGTGACACTGAGTGTAGCCTTCCGGCCTGTTTGCCTTTGTTGAACCACAAGTGTTTGCACTGGTGGTGAATACATCAGTCATCCCAACACATATTGACCCAATAAGGGTGAAACAGCTGTCTGTGGCTCCTCTATCTTTTGTTTGGGTTGACTGACGAGGTGATGACTGGTTTCCCAGTCAATAGGATGAAGTGATCGTCCCCAGACTGCACAACACTGTCAGTGATTTGGGGTAAGAAAACCCGTGATTAGCTCAGCAAGGATCGCCTCACCATATGATATATTCCAACTACCGACATCTAAGTGACACTAGGCAGTTGTGAACATTACATATTTTGTACACCTCTGCAGGTCCAGAAGCTCACTGAGGCACAGAACACGGTATCGGAACATCCCAGCTTGCGATGCTTACTGCTGTACAGGGCACAGGCAAGATTCTAATGGACGCTGTATAGGTATGTGTGGCATAATACTTTTATAATTACTGTATATGGAGGAGTGTCTCCTGTGTGTATACTGTAGGTAGAGGATGGTAATTACAAACCCAAACGTTATGATGTTGACAAATGATGTAACATGAATGCAAGAAAAACTCATCAACCTGGTAAACAGATAATGGTATATAGTTTTGATGCATCCAAGTTCGCCTGATAAATAAGCACTAGTCAATAATTAATAGCATGCTATTATTGCAATAATCATGGGAAAAAGTACTACAATTGTTGTTGAATGTTTTCATTAGATTATCACTTTCTAGCACAAAATATACATACCCTCTAAAGCTGGTACTCATTCCTAGAAACTGAGTGGAAGGTGTATGTACCAGTGTTGCTGCATCAGTTATGGCACAGCATAGAAGAAAATTCAGTCTTCACAAGTAATATATGTATGTAGCCATTGACATAGACTGGCCTATGTATATATATGGGAGAACCCGAAACAATTGACACTAAATTTGCACATGTACACAGTGAACGTGTGTGGTGGTTGTCTGTTGTGGTATATAGTGGTTACGTGCAGTGGCGTAATGTCTGTGTACATTCATGTGTATATATATGCATGTGCGTGTCGTTCACAAGTATAATTATGTACATGTGTATGTGCTCTTTGTACGTTTTCTCATTATATTATTTTTAGTTCAAGGGATGTATTAGCATAGATATTGTATATATCTATGGTATTAGTTAAAGTTGTTTTTATTATATAGTAGTGGGTGTTGCGTGTGGCGTCATTGAGTGAACCCACTACTGTACAACACCCCATCTCTCTCATTACTAAGAACTTGAGCCCAACTACAGTTTGTGAAATCCCACACTCTATGGTCCTTGGATGTACTATATAACCATTCGAAGACGATGAGAAGAGTTTTTTTTACAACAACTCCCCTAGACAAGCATCAATCAAGCTGTGTTACTCAAGCTGATTCCACGCGTTAATCGATATACTTCTCTATACTCTTTTGTGTGCTCACTTCACCTTTTGTCCAAGAGAGTTGTGACAGACTTCTTAGTTCTGCAGGCACACTAATTGTAGAAGACTGATGCTACTTCCCATGCCAACCTTATTCACCTAGTCATTGTTATACGGACTGCCCAGCGTAATTAGCAGCAGTAGTAGTAACAGTAAAGTAGCATTTAGACATAAGCTGTATATATATTAGAGTAAAACGTATATCTATATTCAGTAGTCATTTGTATATGTTTTGGGCGTCAAGTGTATAGTAAAAAGTATAATTTCTACATTCAGTAGTATGTCTATACAAATTTGTTGACACTAGCCAATGATCAGAAAGATATCAATGTTTTGTCGTATACAGTCATTAGTGAGGGTACAAAAAAGAACTCAAACTGATCTACATTGTATAAAATGATGATTTAATAATGTGATGAAATGCAACACAATTAATTATATTAATCATAATATCAACTCTGTGTCTATAGTGCCCTGAATTGGTGGTGAAAGGGTGGCAGTTTATCATCTCTGCCCCTTTGTATGGTCTACTGGAGAGGACTGCCACCATTTCACCACCAATTGTTGCTTGCTGGAGAGATATCGCATTAATTGACTTATTCATAAGCTAAATTAGCTAATAAGTCCTGAGTCCCGATGGAAGAATGGAAAGGAGTTGTGTATTCCATCTCGTGTGAAGTGTACATTGGCCAGACACGAAAATGCCTGAAGCAGCGAGTGAGTGAGCACCGACGGACCTTGAAGAAAGGAGACGTCCAAGCATCTGCCCTGGCAGAGCATGTGCTGGAGACAGGTCATGCTGTCTAAGCAATTAAGTTAATGGTACTAGACCAGCACCATCATGCCACCACCCGGCACATCCAGCGCAACCAGACAACCTTGAATAGAGAAAGAGGAACTGTCAGAAGTGTATGCAGCCCTCCTAGACTGATGATGCATGGACCTTATTCACACTAATACTACTTCCAGTATAATTAATCGGCCTTATTGATTTTGTAACTGTAATCATAGCCATATTGCTACATCCTATCTCCAACTGCCAAACACATCATCTCCTGTCACCACACCTTATTTAGGCAGTTTTGAGTGCCGTTGTTAGCTATTCATGGACGAGGGTGTCCGTAAAGACACCAAAATGTCTGAACCAATTGTGACCATTGGCTAGTGTGTACAAAACTACGATGAACCATTCCCCTGGCCACTCAGGCCTCTACAACTAATTAGTTATTTTAAAGCATTTTAGGATAGGTTTAGTGCTAGGATATGACCTTTCACACACACACACACACACACACACACACACACACACACACACACACACACACACACACACACACACACACACACACACACACACACACACACACACACACACAACACACACACATGCACACACACACACACACACAAACACACGCACGCACACACACACTTTTCAGTGCCCATGTATGTCTAATTACTATTGTAACAGATGTAGATTAGCAACAAGTAATGTGCGTGGTCATGAGTTTTGACATTACAACAGAAATCTGAAAATGTTTCAATACTTGTTTAACCACATACAGTATGGCCAGAAATTTTGACGGATTGCTGATAATTTGTCATTTGGCGGAATTTACTTTGGCGGTGGAGCCACTTAACCATAATGATATTCATAAAAATGGCTAATATAACGCATTGGGAATTTATCTGGACTGTGAGCTAGTTTCGGCTCACTTAGGACAAAATTGATGATGAAATGCAACTGAAAACTAGACAAATTGGTGTTACACTTAATCTTGACTGCTCTTGTCACGTCGGTCTTTACAACGACTGCCTTGTTTGCATTGCCTTCCTTGCGTAAATAGACAAGCCAACTCTTCTCCCAGCTCCAGTGTCAAAAACTGGAAAGTGATGTCCTCATATGCAGCTTTCCATGGCAACAATTAGACTGGCGCATCTAGCTCAGGCCTAGTACACATGTTTTGGTTATCCGCCAAAACAAATTCCCCACCAAAAGTCCCAGCCATATTGTACTTAAATTTTCATTGGTAATGTTTAATTGCAAAGAGTGATTCCACCTAACTGAGCTAAAATTAATTGGCATATTCTACTCGATTTGAGACCATGAAGCTGCACCCTTGATTAGCTAGAGTACAAACATCGCAAAGCAGCAAGACTACACGCTACAGTAAATAGGAAGTACAGCTACACTCGGGCTAATGGTTAGCATGTGGTGACCACCAAAACTCAAGTAGGGACTTTGGATTGGATTGCATGTGCTGAATCTTGATGATTTAGGGGTTGTAAGTACTGTAATACAATTCGAAAGTTTCTGAATTTGACCAATGTGCTCATAGTGTGCCATGTTGTAATCTGATGCACTGATAAGTAGTTGCATACATGTCTGTAACTGTGTCTTCAGTTCACTGTTATCATAATATATAGCTTGTACGTACATGAATATCAGACAGATTAAGTGGTATATATATTTATATCTAAGGGTCATAGTTTTATAGATTGCACACTGAGCAAAACAACCAAGTACGTATCTACTAGAATTATTAGCAAACACATACAGCTACATTGTTTGATATCATAATCCATGTACTTACGTATGTCAGCAGATGATGTCGACTATACTTAGGTCTAGCTACTTTTATGCTCTGTTCTTTTTTGGGGCGCCAAAGGCCCCCCTATATTGTTTTCACATTAAGGTTATTGTATGGCTTCATGTTCGTAGATCTATATATATATTCGTAGAGCCGATCCTTTGCTCGCAAACTCCTCCCGCAGCGTGTCTGCGCCGGATGCAAAACTCGGCCTTATTACAGGGCGCCGCACGGGGAGTGTCATAAGGAGGTAGGCGGAAGACGATTCGTTGCGGCCGAATAGAGCGCCGCACAGATTCCCACTCTTACGGAAGTAGACGCCATGTTTTTTGTGCGTATACGGATGTAGTCTTGTACCCAGCCCCAACTTTCGCAAACATGGCTGACGCTGCGGAAGGTTGGCTCTGGGGACTATGTACATAATCCTTGGCGGTGATTGCGCACTATCACATGATAGGCACATGCTTCCATATCGCGTTTATGGGGAAGCCCAAGACTATCGCAATGCTCCTTCTGTGCACAGCCTCCTAGCGATACAGAGACAAGAAGATGCTATCTATCTTCCCTTTTGTGCGGTGGTAACATAGTTGGAAGCTTCGTGAGGACGGTTTGGCCTGCATTGTGGTACCAGTTGACAGTGAGTACGCAAACTGCGTATGCTTGCCGACGGTGCTTTCAAGATCTGGACACCGGCTCAAACCGGCTTGAAGCGCTGAGTCAATCCATTTCTAAACTGGAAGGATCATTTTCGAGCTCTGAGTACTATCCTTTGGCAGTTAGGACAACGACAATTTTTACCCAACCATTCAATTCGTATCCCAAGTCCCTAGCGATGACTCTCTGTATGCGCAATGGCTCGACCATTAGCCTGACCCAAAGAAAGCTCCATCTCCGCCGTTCGCCCGCGCATGTGACCGACATGTGATTTGCTCATTATTATTCACGTATCTGCAATCTGATTGGAGTCCGCGGATCGCCGGACTCCGCCAAGAAAAATGCACATAGTCCCCTATATATATATGGTGCCAGGATCCGTGAGGTGGAAAGGGGGGCCTTCACACCACTGGTTTTGTCCACAACAGGTGGAATGGCACGGGAGTGCACCGTGTTTTACAAGTGTCTGGCTGACCGCTTGGCCTACAAACGCAAGACAAACTACTCCCTAGTGATGACTTGGCTGAGATGCAGAATCTTGTTCGCACTACTGAGATTCGCCATCAGGGCTCTGCAGGGATCCCGAAGCTCCACCACTGCTCTGGCTCCAGTGGATATTCCATTGGTGACCAGTGAGAGCTTCATCCACTAACCTTGACCTGATCCACCATAACTATCACAGTTATTGACACTCATCCCCTTTACTTTGAATCTAACTTCAAGTAGCTACTACGTTTAAAAAAGAAAAAAAAAACATTGTCCCCTAGTCCAACCAGCTTTGGGACCCACGTACAACGAAACGCCGGGGGCGGGAAGGGAAAACGTTTTCCTTCCCGTCCCCGGCGCTTCGGCGCTTCGTTGTACGTGGGTCCCAAGCTGGCTGGACTAATAGACCCCAGACCCACCTTCCGCGCCTTATAAAATGGCGGCCGGAAGTGGGGATAGGTACGAGACTAATACGGATGGCGAATGCGAGATTCCGGACACGTTGTTGTGTGTAAGAAAGGCGCTCAATGCCCAAGAGGAGACGCTCGCGCTCTCTGGCACGCAAAGGCACCTAGGGGGACCATTGTCCACAAATTAGCTACAAAAAATCCATGTGCTGTGGTTTGCCCAAGCCAAACTGCCAGACAGCTTGCTTCGGGTACACATTCCCGGATTGGTGTTATTTGTAGCTAGCCACCAAATGCAAGATTTAGCTAACAACAGTGGTACCATCAAGGCTCTGTTGTTGAATCACAGTCGTCGGAACGCCGTCGAAGGACCGCTGTCGAAGGAGCGCCGTAGCAGTGATGGCGGCACTCGGGTGTCCTTGAATTTACCAGGCTTTAACTCGCTTTGTCTTTCGAGAAGAAACAGCCGGAAAAAGAAGAGGTCCAGTAACAAAATGGCCGCTCCGGAGGCTTCTGTTCACCCGGTTAGAAATCGTCTTTGTTATCATTTCTTCCTTTAACAAACGAACGAAAGTTGTTCACGATTAGTTTCACAAAGAGTAATGTTGCTTAGAACTTAAGTAAATCTTACTTGCGGGTTACAGCTCCAAATGCTACCGAGGCTAAACGGCCATTTTATGAACGATCGCATCGTTCTGCACGCAATGCGAAGACTAGCTAGCTAGCTGGGTCAGAACAGTTAGGTATCAGAGTGCATAAAGCTGTGTAACTGCAGGACTCTATCCTGTACAAAGCACCCAAACCCAAGCTAATTAATGCACCTTCCCGTGCAATTGCCAACTTTCCAATGAGTGTGGATGTTTACGCACAGCTGTCTTAGTTTGTATCTAAAACCCTGATACATTCATGCAAACCTCTGTGTGGTGCATCCTGGGGTCATTCTAGGATTTAGAATGATGCTATATGGCATGAAAAATGTGGGCACTATTACTAGCAAGTAGTTCGAGTTTGGGGCGTCCCATCGGCGTAACTTGAAATACTTGTTGTTCTTATGTCTACGTGATGGTCATTGGATGAGATGTCAGGACTCAGTGTCAGTTCCAAAGGAGATGTGCATAGCTATTCTTTATATCTTAACCGGCAAATTTAATGATGTTGTGCCTCGTATTGGCAATGACCCTTGTCTCCACCTGTAGGGACATCTTGAGTGGATCCCCTGTAGTTTTGGCAAATGTATGCACACTGGGAAATACGATAGTGCTGTAGATGCTATTGAAGGATTATTTGGCAGTTACAAATGATAGGGTGCATATGCATAGTACTCTAGCAAGTCGGAGCATGCTTTACCCCTACACACCTGGCTCATATTTGCAGCATCGTTTTGCTCAATGTCACTATCTGAGAAACTGTCATTATAAAAATCCAAGGCTGCTTGGGCTCATCAACTTCAGCAGGCATGACAAGCTATACTTCTTCACATCGCCACTTGTGTCCAATTATAGCTCATTTTGGGCTCTTGCTAAAGAGCCACCAATAGTGCAGCTTGGTCATCCAGCCTTGGGAGCTGCCACTTAAATGGCATCTACAACCTTATGGTCCTTCCCAACTTCCCTCAGCCTTATATACCATCAATTGCTTTATATACTCTTTCTGACCTGTAGCCTCGCTTATATTTATGTGCAGATCTTTCTGGCCTCTTTCCTCCTTATCTAAACTGCCAACACCTCCTACTAAGCCACTGAAAGATCTGGCATCTTATTATTCTATTGACCTTATAATGCATATATGCAGCTTACACTGAGGGTGTAAGCTGCATATATGGTGATGGTGTTGGTATTTTATGTCTGTGTTTGTATGTGCTACATGGCTGCTGTGTGAGTTTTGTGGCTCTACGTATGACTAACACTAAGTGATGCATATGGTGACCCTAATTATTATTATGTACTATTATAGTAGAAAATTAATTGTGTGTGGTGTTTTATTGGATGGTGTACATGTGTTTGTATTCATGTTGTCCTACTTGTTGCACATTATCAATTTGGGGCAGTATTCCCTTCAGACGTTGAACTTTAGAGCATCAACTAAGTGTGTATGTATGGATCTCACTGAGTCATAATAGCCAGTCTGACTTTGTCAACTGTGCACCAAGTCGTACTGTTTCATGTTTCTTTATCAACTATCAGTGGACTGTGGTACCCCGAGCTACTTGTCAAATGGACAGAGACACTACTCCAGCACCACGTTTGGGCACACTGTCACTTACACCTGTAACACAGGGTACAGGATGACTGCAGGCAGTTCTAGTAGAACGTGTCTGTCAAATGGCCTGTGGTCAGGGACTCATCCAACATGTACACGTAAGTCCACACTATGTCATTTCATATCCTTTACATACCGACTATGAACATACGAAAGAACTGCTAGTATTTATTGAATATTCACACCATTTTAGTTCATTCCCCAAAACCTAACATTTCCTTTAGTAGTTGAGGACATATAATTTTATTTAAGCTGCTTATTTCTTGTTGTAGCCATCTAGCCATATGAAGTCGCCATAGGCAGTCGGACTTTGTCTACATCAAGTCATACTATTCCATGTTTCCATGTTGTAATAAACTGTCCGGGCCCTGTGGTACTTGTCAGATAGAAAATTAATTGTGTGTGGTGTTGTATGGAGTGGTGTACATGTGTTTGTGTTCATGTTGTCCATTCCTCCTGACTTCTTCTCCTTCTCCACTATATCATTCATTTGCACACGAATATTGACTAAATGTGTATGTATAGATTTCACTGAAGTCACCATAGGCAGTCTGACTTTGTCTACATCAAGTCATACTATTCCATGCTACTTAATAAACTGTCAGGGCATAGGCGGCACAGGCGGCACAGGGGCACAGACCCCCACAAGTTTTCCTATGGGCCTTGAAAAAAATCTTTAGGATATACTGCATGGATTGGATTGCATGTGCTGAATCTTGATGATTTAGGGGTTGTAAGTACTGTAATACAATTCGAAAGTTTCTGAATTTGACCAATGTGCTCATAGTGTGCCATGTTGTAATCTGATGCACTGATAAGTAGTTGCATACATGTCTGTAACTGTGTCTTCAGTTCACTGTTATCATAATATATAGCTTGTACGTACATGAATATCAGACAGATTAAGTGGTATATATATTTATATCTAAGGGTCATAGTTTTATAGATTGCACACTGAGCAAAACAACCAAGTACGTATCTACTAGAATTATTAGCAAACACATACAGCTACATTGTTTGATATCATAATCCATGTACTTACGTATGTCAGCAGATGATGTCGACTATACTTAGGTCTAGCTACTTTTATGCTCTGTTCTTTTTTGGGGCGCCAAAGGCCCCCCTATATTGTTTTCACATTAAGGTTATTGTATGGCTTCATGTTCGTAGATCTATATATATATTCGTAGAGCCGATCCTTTGCTCGCAAACTCCTCCCGCAGCGTGTCTGCGCCGGATGCAAAACTCGGCCTTATTACAGGGCGCCGCACGGGGAGTGTCATAAGGAGGTAGGCGGAAGACGATTCGTTGCGGCCGAATAGAGCGCCGCACAGATTCCCACTCTTACGGAAATAGACGCCATGTTTTTTGTGCGTATACGGATGTAGTCTTGTACCCAGCCCCAACTTTCGCAAACATGGCTGACGCTGCGGAAGGTTGGCTCTGGGGACTATGTACATAATCCTTGGCGGTGATTGCGCACTATCACATGATAGGCACATGCTTCCATATCGCGTTTATGGGGAAGCCCAAGACTATCGCAATGCTCCTTCTGTGCACAGCCTCCTAGCGATACGGAGACAAGAAGATGCTATCTATCTTCCCTTTTGTGCGGTGGTAGCATAGTTGGAAGCTTCGTGAGGACGGTTTGGCCTGCATTGTGGCACCAGTTGACAGTGAGTACGCAAACTGCGTATGCTTGCCGACGGTGCTTTCAAGATCTGGACACCGGCTCAAACCGGCTTGAAGCGCTGAGTCAATCCATTTCTAAACTGGAAGGATCATTTTCGAGCTCTGAGTACTATCCTTTGGCAGTTAGGACAACGACAATTTTTACCCAACCATTCAATTCGTATCCCAAGTCCCTAGCGATGACTCTCTGTATGCGCAATGGCTCGACCATTAGCCTGACCCAAAGAAAGCTCCATCTCCGCCGTTCGCCCGCGCATGTGACCGACATGTGATTTGCTCATTATTATTCACGTATCTGCAATCTGATTGGAGTCCGCGGATCGCCGGACTCCGCCAAGAAAAATGCACATAGTCCCCTATATATATATGGTGCCAGGATCCGTGAGGTGGAAAGGGGGGCCTTCACACCACTGGTTTTGTCCACAACAGGTGGAATGGCACGGGAGTGCACCGTGTTTTACAAGTGTCTAGCTGACCGCTTGGCCTACAAACGCAAGACAAACTACTCCCTAGTGATGACTTGGCTGAGATGCAGAATCTTGTTCGCACTACTGAGATCCGCCATCAGGGCTCTGCAGGGATCCCGAAGCTCCACCACTGCTCTGGCTCCAGTGGATATTCCATTGGTGACCAGTGAGAGCTTCATCCACTAACCTTGACCTGATCCACCATAACTATCACAGTTATTGACACTCATCCCCTTTACTTTGAATCTAACTTCAAGTAGCTACTACGTTTAAAAAACAAAAACAAAAACATTGTCCCCTAGTCCAGCCAGCTTTGGGACCCACGTACAACGAAACGCCGGGGGCGGGAAGGGAAAACGTTTTCCTTCCCGTCCCCGGCGCTTCGGCGCTTCGTTGTACGTGGGTCCCAAGCTAGTCTCGTGAACCAGCCCCCCCGAGAGGTGGTCTGGCACAATTGCTCAATATTTTGATTAATTGGAAACTTTCGGTATAGGGCGTGCGTGACACTCCCTATAATACTAGGTTGTTGTCGTCCGCACCGTCATCGCGTGGATTAAACGGCTATGCAGTGCATCTTGTGCGGCCAAGAGTCGGCGTACCATCGAGTTATTACCATGGCCTGGATCAATGGCCTTCCGCAAGCCTTCCAGATGCAAACAAAGGACAGCATCGTTGGGAAAGTAGCATGTAGGCCCTGTTATCGGCTAGGAGAGCAGATCGTGCAGAAGTTGAAGGCGTTACGAGAGTCTTTAGGCGTGCTGAAGGACATAACAGGTATAGCCTTAGATGCGACAGTCAGGGGACAAGAGACAGAACTGCTGGACCAAGTTCCACCACTCGAGTCACCAGTTGAGACAACCGACCTCAGGAAACGACCCCTAACCAGTCCCGATATTAGCGCCCGACGCTGCTTCACAAAGAGCCTTCTTCAACTCCATCCGACGCCGTCCTCGTCCGTACTATCTACGTCCGTACGAAGGAATATATCACGTGCGCGTCACGAGAAATAGGGGCGCCTGCCAACATCGTGGCAGGCGCCCCCTAGGGCGCTAACTAAATGAGGGGGCAATTGTGCCAGACCACCTCTCGGGGGGGCTGGTTCACGAGACTAGTCCCAAGCTGGCTGGACTAATAGACCCCAGACCCACCTTCCGCGCCTTATAAAATGGCGGCCGGAAGTGGGGATGGGTACGAGACTAATACGGATGGCGAATGCGAGATTCTGGACACGTTGTTGTGTGTAAGAAAGGCGCTCAATGCCCAAGAGGAGACGCTCGCGCTCTCTGGCACGCAAAGGCACCTAGGGGGACCATTGTCCACAAATTAGCTACAAAAAATCCATGTGCTGAGGTTTGCCCAAGCCAAACTGCCAGACAGCTTGCTTCGAGTACACATTCCCGGATTGGTGTTATTTGTAGCTAGCCACCAAATGCAAGATTTAGCTAACAACAGTGGTACCATCAAGGCTCTGTTGTTGAATCACAGTCGTCGGAACGCCGTCGAAGGACCGCTGTCGAAGGAGCGCCGTAGCAGTGATGGCGGCACTCGGGTGTCCTTGAATTTACCAGGCTTTAACTCGCTTTGTCTTTCGAGAAGAAACAGCCGGAAAAAGAAGAGGTCCAGTAACAAAATGGCCGCTCCGGAGGCTTCTGTTCACCCGGTTAGAAATCGTCTTTGTTATCATTTCTTCCTTTAACAAACGAACGAAAGTTGTTCACGATTAGTTTCACCAAGAGTAATGTTGCTTAGAACTTAAGTAAATCTTACTTGCGGGTTACAGCTCCAAATGCTGCCGAGGCTGAACGGCCATTTTATGAACGATCGCATCGTTCTGCACGCAATGCGAAGACTAGCTAGCTAGCTGGGTCAGAACAGTTAGGTATCAGAGTGCATAAAGCTGTGTAACTGCAGGACTCTATCCTGTGCAAAGCACCCAAACCCAAGCTAATTAATGCACCTTCCCGTGCAATTGCCAACTTTCCAATGAGTGTGGATGCTTACGCACAGCTGTCTTAGTTTGTATCTAAAACCCTGATACATTCATGCAAACCTCTGTGTGGTGCATCCTGGGGTCATTCTAGGATTTAGAATGATGCTATATGGCATGAAAAATGTGGGCACTATTACTAGCAAGTAGTTCGAGTTTGGGGCGTCCCATCGGCGTAACTTGAAATACTTGTTGTTCTTATGTCTACGTGATGGTCATTGGATGTGATGTCAGGACTCAGTGTCAGTTCCAAAGGAGATGTGCATAGCTATTCTTTATATCTTAACCGGCAAATTTAATGATGTTGTGCCTCGTATTGGCAATGACCCTTGTCTCCACCTGTAGGGACATCTTGAGTGGATCCCCTGTAGTTTTGGCAAATGTATGCACACTGGGAAATACGATAGTGCTGTAGATGCTATTGAAGGATTATTTGGCAGTTACAAATGAGAGGCTGCATATGCATAGTACTCTAGCAAGTCGGAGCATGCTTTGCCCCTACACACCTGGCTCATATTTGCAGCATCGTTTTGCTCAATGTCACTATCTGAGAAACTGTCATTATAAAAATCCAAGGCTGCTTGGGCTCATCAACTTCAGCAGGCATGACAAGCTATACTTCTTCACATCGCCACTTGTGTCCAATTATAGCTCATTTTGGGCTCTTGCTAAAGAGCCACCAATAGTGCAGCTTGGTCATCCAGCCTTGGGAGCTGCCACTTAAATGGCATCTACAACCTTATGGTCCTTCCCAACTTCCCTCAGCCTTATATATCATCAATTGCTTTATATACTCTTTCTGACCTGTAGCCTCGCTTATATTTATGTGCAGATCTTTCTGGCCTCTTTCCTCCTTATCTAAACTGCCAACACCTCCTACTAAGCCACTGAATGATCTGGCATCTTATTATTCTATTGACCTTATAATGCATATATGCAGCTTACACTGAGGGTGTAAGCTGCATATATGGTGATGGTGTTGGTATTTTATGTCTGTGTTTGTATGTGCTACATGGCTGCTGTGTGAGTTTTGTGGCTCTACGTATGACTAACACTAAGTGATGCATATGGTGACCCTAATTATTATTATGTACTATTATAGTAGAAAATTAATTGTGTGTGGTGTTTTATTGGATGGTGTACATGTGTTTGTATTCATGTTGTCCTACTTGTTGCACATTATCAATTTGGGGCAGTATTCCCTTCAGACGTTGAACTTTAGAGCATCAACTAAGTGTGTATGTATGGATCTCACTGAGTCATAATAGCCAGTCTGACTTTGTCAACTGTGCACCAAGTCGTACTGTTTCATGTTTCTTTATCAACTATCAGTGGACTGTGGTACCCCGAGCTACTTGTCAAATGGACAGAGACACTACTCCAGCACCACGTTTGGGCACACTGTCACTTACACCTGTAACACAGGATACAGGATGACTGCAGGCAGTTCTAGTAGAACGTGTCTGTCAAATGGCCTGTGGTCAGGGACTCATCCAACGTGTACACGTAAGTCCACACTATGTCATTTCATATCCTTTACATACCGACTATGAACATACGAAAGAACTGCTAGTATTTATTGAATATTCACACCATTTCAGTTCATTCCCCAAAACCTAACATTTCCTTTAGTAGTTGAGGACATATAATTTTATTTAAGCTGCTTATTTCTTGTTGTAGCCATCTAGCCATATGATGTCGCCATAGGCAGTCGGACTTTGTCTACATCAAGTCATACTATTCCATGTTTCCATGTTGTAATAAACTGTCCGGGCCCTGTGGTACTTGTCAGATAGAAAATTAATTGTGTGTGGTGTTGTATGGAGTGGTGTACATGTGTTTGTGTTCATGTTGTCCATTCCTCCTGACTTCTTCTCCTTCTCCACTATATCATTCATTTGCACACGAATATTGACTAAATGTGTATGTATAGATTTCACTGAAGTCACCATAGGCAGTCTGACTTTGTCTACATCAAGTCATACTATTCCATGCTACTTAATAAACTGTCAGTGCATAGGCGGCACAGGCGGCACAGGGGCACAGACCCCCACAAGTTTTCCTATGGGCCTTGAAAAAAATCTTTAGGATATACTGCATTCATTAGGAATTGTACTTATGTGCAACCTTCTTTAGTTTGGAAGTGAGACCCAATGATGTTTACTCTGTTCCAGTTTAACCATAAAAGAAAATTTGAGGAAGAATTCTACAAAGTTGCACCATACGAGTTGGCAGCCATTGTTCTATGATGTCACGACACATGTTTGTTGCAAAATATTAGATTAACTGGACTGAAAACATAGCTGTGCATGCACAAATACAAGGTTGCAGTGCCCCCCTAAATAAAACCTTCCTCCGCCTATGCAGTGCCCTGTGGCACTTGTCAGATAGAAAATTAATTGTGTGTGGTGTTGTATGGAATGGTGTATATACATGTGTTTTTAATTCATGTTCTCCTACATGTTGCACATTATCAATTTGGGGAAGTATTCCCTTCAGACATTGAACTTCAGAACATCAACCAAGTATGTATGTATAGATCTCACTGAAGTCACAATAGCCAGTCTGTCTTTGTCAACTGTACACCAAGTTGTACTGTTTCATGTTTCTTTATCAACTATATAGCTGTGGACTGTGGTACCCCGAGGTCCTTGTCAAATGGACAGAGACGATACTCCAGCACCACTTTTGGGCACACTGTCACTTACACCTGTGACCCAGGGTACTTGATGACTGCAGGTAGTTCTAGTAGAACATGTCAGTCAGATGGTCAGTGGTCAGGGAGTCATCCAACTTGTGCACGTAAGTCCACACTATATCATTTCATATCCTTTACATACTGACTACTAACATACGAAAGAATTGCTATCGTTTATTGAATATTCACACCATTTCAGTTCATTTCCTAAAACCTAATGTTTCCTTTAGTAATTGAGAACATATAACTTTATTTATGCTGTGTAGCTATTTCTTGTTGTAGTCATATTCTCAAACACAAATAGATTACATTGTATGGTAGATCTCGCTATGTTCACCATTATGAAGAAACCCTTTTGCCTAGTACATTCCACGAGATCTACCAGTGATGCAACCTAGCCGGACAAATTTCTTCAAAGCCATTCCATTTTATATTTTGCAACTTGCAAAACACAGTGTAAGATTATACCGACTGAAGTTAAGCTGGTGCATTACACAATTAGTTTTGTGCATTTCTTACAAGTATTTAATTTATTGACATGACCAAATGAGTGAATTTACTTCTGCATCTCATTGCCATTGTCAGTAAACTTAAGAAGTACGATAGGTTTGACATTAAATTTTGGAATGGTTTAAAGATAGAAACTACTCACACTGAACTAGAAGTTTGACTTTTCCAAGGCACATTCCCCCAAAGATGAATCTATTAAATTAGCCATGATAAGGTGCTTATGCTGGCTAAAAATATGTGGGTTGCTACTTTAGTCTGCTATGCATTCCTCCTAACTTCTTCTGGAGTGGTGGACATGTGTTTGTGTTCATGTTGTCCATTCCTCCTGACTTCTTCTATCCTGCTCCACCATATCATTCATTTGCACATGAATATTGACTAAGTGTGTATATACAGATTTCACTAAAGTCACCATAGGCAGTCTGACTTTGTCTACATCAAGTCATATTATTCCATGTGTCTTGATCAACTGTCAGGGTCCTGTGGTACCCCGAGGTACTTGTCAAATGGACAAAGACGCTACTCCAGCATCACTGTTGGGAGTACTGTCACTTACACCTGTAACACAGGGTACTTGAGGACTGCAGGTAGTTCTAGTAGAACGTGTCAGTCAAATGGTCAGTGGTCAGGGACTCATCCAACTTGTACACGTAAGTCCACACTATGTCATTCCATTCTGTGGTTGTTCTGCACAGACACCCGCGGATAGTTGTGCGGTATGACGTGGATCTTCTGCAGGGCGGCCGTGGATCTTCTGCGCTGGTGGACACGAATCTTCTGCGGCTTTGGGTTGAAAATGGCAGAAACCAGAAGGCGAACTTCGTGCGCAAAATGCTGAAGGATCGAGAAAGACATCGCAAGGATCGTTCGAATTATCATTGTAGGAATAGGGCTCCCTTTGATCTTCGCTCGGTCCGCTTCACAATGATCTCCATGGCAAACTTAAGAATTTCAACAGGCTGAAACACTTTAGAGCAGGTGAGATTACAACGGAACACTAGCGCTTTTACGACAAGGATTAGATAGCCTTTCCCCGTCGAGCGCACCTGTAGAATTAAGGTGAGATTCGAGAGGGTATTGCCCTCGCAATCTCTGTCATTATGAAAAGGTGCAACACATCAGTTCGACCGTGTATTACATCTGCAGAATTCAGCACAGAATCCACTAATTGTTCCGCACGGAATTCGCTAATTGTCAGTGTGAACATACGCGGACGGCTGCGTGGCTATTTGCGGATCGCCCGCGCAGTAGTCTGCGGATAAAAGTTAAGTTTTCCGTATCATGTACCATAGATCTCACTATGTTCTCCTTCGTGAACAAAACCTGTTTGCCTAGTGAATTCTGCGAGATCTACCAGTGATGCAACCTAGTCGGATAAGTTTCTTCAATCATTCATAGCTTTGTAACTTGCAAAACTCAATATAATATAATACTGACTGATCTTTCTTCAAAGCCATTACAGCTATGTCTCTCTCTTCTTACCCTTGACTCTCTACAAACCTCAACAGCTGATCTAAAATCCCCTCCTTCAACTCCTCCCACGTTATCCTTCCACACCGTTTGCCTAGCCATATTATACCTGCTCCTCAGCCTTTGCCTGAAACTGTCACCTTCCTGCCACCTGCCTGATGCAACCTAAGTGGCCTTAGTTTCTTCAAAGCCATTCATTACATTGTATATTTTTAACTTGCAAAACACAGTACACTAGTAGTAGTAGTCTCGCGTATCCAGTTGAACATCGCATACAATGAGGACCGAGCGATGAGCTACTCAGTGTTTGTGCTCAGAATTTGAGGCCAATTGAGTATTGTACAATCCTTCTCCACCTTATCATTCCTTTGCAAATCACATAAAAGTCACAAACATCGACTAAGTGTGTGTGAATACATTTCACTGAAGTCACCATAGGCAGTCTGACTTTATCTACATGAAGCTATACTATTCCATGTTTCTTGTTTCAGTACTCTGTGGTACCCCGAGCTACTTGTCAAATGGACAGAGACGCTACTCCAGCACCATTATTGGGAGCAGAGTGTCTTACACTTGTAACACAGGGTACTTGAGGACTGCAGGTAGTTCTAGTAGAACGTGTCAGTCAAATGGTCAGTGGTCAGGGAGTCATCCAACTTGTACACGTAAGTCCACACTATGTCATTATATATCCTTTGCACACTGACTACAAACATGCAAAAGAATTGCTAGCATTTTTAGTATGCACAACAATCCATTCCATTTCCAAAACCTAATGTTTCCTTTAGTTAAATTTAGGAGAATAATTTTAAGAACGCCGTTTATTTCTTGTTGTAGCCATATTCTCAAACACTATTAGATTACATTGCCTGGTATGGTACATAACATGAAGACTTCTGTGGTAGTTCCACACAGACACCCACAATAGTTGTGTGGTATGACGCGGATCTTCCGCAGGGCGGCTGCGGATCTTCTGCGCAGGCTGACACGAATCTTCCCTGGATTCGGGTTGAAAATGGTAGAAACTAGTAGGCGAACTTTGTGCGCAACAATGCTGTAGGATCGAGAAAGACATTGCAAGGGTCGTTCGAATTATCATTGTAGGAATAGGGCTTCCTTTGATCTTCCCTCGGCAGATGACGGAACACTAGCGCTTTTACGTACAAGGATTAGATAGCCTTTCCCCTTCGAACGCGCCTGTAGAATTAGGGTGAGATTCGAGAAGGTATTGTCCTCTCAATCTCTGTAAATATGAAAAAAGCGCAACACATCAGTGCGACTGCATATTACAACCACAGAATCACGCACAGAATTCGCTAATTGTTCCGCACGGAATCTGCTAATTGTCACTGCAAACATACGCGGACGGCTGCTGCTGCTGCTATTTCATTGCACTGTTTAAAAGATACGCAGGTTGCTGACTTAGTGCACTACGCATCAATTCCAACTTCTTCTTAGCCTTCTCCACCTTATCATTCATTTGCACTTTAAATGAAAGACACGAACCTTAACTAAGTGTGTATGTACATATCTCCCTGAAGCCATAAGTGGGAGTCTAACTTACCTACTGTATATCAAGTCAACTGTGTCATGTTTCTTTATCAACTATCAGTGGACTGTGGTACCCCGAGGTCATTGTCAAATGGACAGAGACGCTACTCCAACACCACTGTTGGGAGCACAGTCACTTACACCTGTAACACAGGGTATTTGAGGACTGCAGGCAGTTCTAGTAGAACGTGTCAGTCAAGTGGCCAGTGGTCAGGGAGTCATCCAACATGTGAAGGTAAGTCCCAGGTGCCCTTGCACCTGGAATTTGAATCTCAATTTTATACCAGCTGTTCTCTGTGCACCTTGAGCTTGATCTATTCCTCTACCAAGCAAAAGGGGATGTGCGGTGAGATAATGTCTCCTTCACCCCCCCCCCCCCCTCCCCCGCCCTCTCAATGCACCTTAGCTATACCCATTTTAGTAGTGTTCTCATCTCCTCACTTTTCACCAAGCATGCCATAATACTATAATTAATTGCATGGATAAGAAAGTATTAGTGTGATTAATAACGATGTTATAGAGGCTCATTGTTGCGTCAGAGTTAACGAAAGTCAATTAAAGAGAAAATGCAACAGGAAGTGGGTAAAGAACTCCAGACGTTTTTGATCTTGAAGGTCTTCTGCAGCCGAGAAGACTGAAGGTGGGGGTGAAAGTGGTCCAATAATTTAAGCAGATTATGTTATGGGAAGAAATGAGAGTGGCGGGGAAAAGGTGAATAAATTAGTAAAGCAGAAAAGATAGTTATAGGGAAAGAGGGGACTGCAGTTTGTTTAGGATGGGGTTCGATATTGTTGAGAGTTGAAGTCCACAGCCCAAATTCATGGTGGGGCTTTGCTTCCAAATGAGGATGGCTTCTGTAGTCCTCCTCTTTCAGTAGTCAGGGATCACTATTTCCACCTGGGCCCTTTCACAATAAATGTGTTAGTTGCACTTCTGCACATGTACCATTCTGGATACTAGACATGCCAGCTGAGAAGCCCCCACTTCAGGTGCCTCTTTATCTCACTTATGAATACCTGGTCACAACCTTTGCATGGGACTTGGTAGACTACAGATCTCTTCTTCTCCTGTGGTAC
The DNA here is from genome assembly GCA_949841015.1 of Aplysina aerophoba. Taxonomy (NCBI): domain Eukaryota; kingdom Metazoa; phylum Porifera; class Demospongiae; order Verongiida; family Aplysinidae; genus Aplysina; species Aplysina aerophoba. The sequence continues at coordinate 4,566,498 of OX465040.1, forward strand.
CTTTTTCTTCACATGGACCAAGGACTGTCTCAAGGTGTTGATTGGTTTGAAGACAGCCTTAATCTCATGGGGTGCACAGCCTTCTGTAGCTTTTAGCTTAGCTAGTGGATGTAAGGTAGGCAGAGTACCTTTGCTCCTTCTGGATTAATACTGTGACTATGCTTCTAAGACCTGAACAACAGAGGTTCCTGATTTTTGCGTAAAAGTTTTAGTTTTTTCAAGCTGGTACTATAGACCCTGCTTAGATATATATACTCAGATGGAAGCAGTCCTGCAGGAGTGTCAAAGCTTTGCTACCAATATGCATTAATAGTATAATACATGGTCAAACCTCTAAATAATCAAAAATATTAAGGCTGTTGGTCTCTGCAGTAGTACTATTCAGCATAAACCTGTAAGGGATTGAGTAGCTGAGTGCTGCCATCAAACGTCTCTATATACTGAGCCAGTATAAGTTTGTTTTGAACGTTGAATGTTACGTATCTATGCTTCGCCAAAGTAGATGGTATTGATATTCACTAGAGCATTCCCACTTGCACATGTGATGTGGCATTGTCACTGTATATAATCTGCTGTATATTAAGACATGGCTCGTTATGGTGTATCAAAGTGTCCGTATTAAACTTACAGTACACTGACTTCCTATGCTGTGTGAATTCCTTTAGGGCAAGTTTTCGTTTGTGGCATTTGTGCTCTTGTTTTGATGTGACACAGCACATTTCCTTCTAATTCTTCAGAACTCTCTTGTTTGTTTATTCAATCGTAGCCTACTGTGGCGATCCTGGCACTTCTGTGAATGAGAGGCTTACAGTAGTCGAAATAACGTCCGGCCATTGGTCATTTCCGAACTTTTTTAAATTGACCGCACATTTTTCCACATGAACAGTACGCGTGACCGATCACGTTTGCATGGTTGTGCAACAGCTCTGTTCACGAAGGTACACTAGATGAAAGGCTGCGGCTTTCTTCCAGTGTTCCTTGTTACTGCGTTCAGTTGTTTTATATGTTTTTCGTATTGTGTGACAGCTTTACGGATTGCTAGCATTAATAATCATTCACTATGAAGAGAGGTGGTGTCTCACAGGAGGGAGCGGGTGACGCCAGGAAGCGGCAAGTCAGTTTACACTACATTCCAGAAGTGGTGATGTGAGCTTGATCGCAATTACTAGACAAAGTGTATGAGGGTGAAAAGCCAGCTGAAATGTAAAGCGTGTAGTGGGTTTGTGGAGAGAATCTGTGGGAGCAAGAATTTCAGCGACAAGTGGCCTGATGATCGTCGGCGCCAACTCGGTCAGGTTAAGCAATGTTTGTGACTATGTCTAAAGTGATCAGCATGCTCATGCAATGTTGCTCCTGAAGAAGCAGCACACTAAGTTTTCAGGGTTGCCTCCCTCCACCTATGGTGCAATTAAAATTTGACATTGCCCATTTTGTAGGGACAAAGATGCTTCCATTTATCAAGTACCCTCAGATTTGTGAGCTTGAGTCTCACTATGGGATCAACCCGTGACAAGTAACAGTTAATTTTTGTGGTTCCTTAGTGCGATACTGTACAACGTGCATGACCGAACAAAATTGAACATGACCGAACAAACTCAGGAGTGCTCGGAGATTTGACCGACAACCATAAAACCTTTTTCGACCACTGGGCTTATTAGCGGGTACACTGAGGGACACACTGTCAATTTCACCTGCGGCGTGGGATACAAGCTCTCTGGATTTGCTACCATAATGTGTCTGTCTAATAGGACATGCTCAGCAAATTAGCCTACATGTCTGAGTAAGTGCTTTGGTGTATGTACCCACAAAAAATGATTTTTGTTATATATACAGTGGAAACTCTCTATGAGAACACCATTGGGACCTAGCTGGCTGTCCTGTGTGGAGAGGTGTCCCTATTTCAGAGGTAGATTTGTACACAGACCTCATTAGAGAAGTGTCCTTTATTTAGAGTGTCCTTTTTGAGAGGTTCCACTGTATCAATTTTGCACGTTGGAACTACGTAGAATTGCACTCATAACAAAGCACAAAATTTCACTGAGAGTCGATTTCTCCAGTTTTACAGGTTGAAAATGTACGTAGATTATCAGCTGTTAATTAAAGGGTTTAGTGAGTAAAAAACTTCAGCTGCCTAGCTAGCTCACTGATTAGTTAGCTGGCTTGCAGCCTGTGTTCATGCAGCCAATAGTCAGGGCCGGAGGAACCGGTCCGGCTGCTCCGATTCGGCCGGCCCAATATTTCAAGCTACAACAATATTTTTTAAACTAAAACCTAAAAAGAATACTTACAGAAGAAACGTCGAGACCTGGCAAGTTATCATTCTTCGCACGCTAGGTGGTAAACACCATTTTAACGGTTACATAATGCGCTAGGTTACTCTTGTTATTATGTAATCCGTAAAATTGCGGAACGGATGAGATCAGACCGAGTGTGTCTACTGCTCTATCACCTTCCTGGAGTTTAGTCTTGCACACCGCACGCGCGTCACGTGGGAACGCATGTTCTGGCTACAAGACTACTCTTCCTGTTGGTCTTTTGGGCTGACACAATAGCATTTTCGATGTTGTTGGCTACTTGCTGACATTCCATCAATTGTAGCTAAATGTAAAGCATTGCTGAAATGCTCATCATGTAGCACATATATTAACTATACTGTGTTTGGCTGTTTTTCATTCGGTTTATATATTATTCTGTATACGTGCATGGCTGGTGCATGGCTATGTGGGCATGCATCTTTACTGTAATGTACTCACCTGCCTGCCTGCATTTGCCGAGCATGAAATGTAGTGGTCTGGTTAGTGTAGAGGTGAGAAAGAAAATTTGCGAGCGGAGCGAGCGAAAACTGATTTATGGCCTGACCAATCCTAAAACGCTTCCTCCGCCCCTGGTAGTTAACAGTTTGAACCACAACATCTTAGTAATTGTTTATGTACAATGGAGTGCACCCTTGTGCCCGTGGTTTAACATTGTTTACAAAGCCATTATCTAAGGCTTGCATGAATGTTGAAATGTTTGGTATAATTGTCATTGTGTCTTGGAAGGACACCAGGAATGCATATAGAGAGACATATTGTTAAATGCTGTTTTTCTTGTTGTTTAAGTGATTATATATAATTATTATACTGCTATATTTTACAAGGTTTGAAACCCCCTTCACAAGTGACCAATGTTTCTCTGACGAGGTATCTCAGGCGTGGGGGGCCATGTCTGAGAGTGAGATGGACTGCACCCCAAAGTGATGTCCCAATCAGTTGGTACCAGATTCAGTACAAAAGAACTGGGTCTGTTTTCTGGGGCAGTGAAGCTGCCACCGCAGGATCACCTCCTCCTACCAAAGTTACTTTGATTTCACTTGCTGTTGGCACTAACTACACTGTTAGAGTTAGTGCAACATCTTCAAATGGAAGAGGGGAATGGAGTGAAGAGCAGACAGAAAGAACTTATAAATGTAAGTTCAGTGTATCTATATAAATATGCTAATTATGCAATACTCCTGCTTGCATTGTCTTTATTGATCTTTCACATGCATCAGATAGCAATATTTATAATCTAGCTTAAACCTTTTACAGTACACCCCAGTTTATGGGTTGCAATATAATGACTTACTGTGTCAGAAGCGGACTGCATGCTGTCCAAGGTGGTTTTGAATTTGGCTGCTGCTTGTATGTGTGTTCTTTGTAGATTTAATGTAGATTGTAGAGTTGCAGTAATTACACAAGAGCATGTCCAAGAGCATTGAGTCACTGGGTATATATAATTTATATATACCTTCACTCTTTGCTTTCTGTGGTCCTTCACACATATCTACATATTTGCTTACAACTGCAGCAACAATTCAAAAGAGCAAGTAGGTTATCAAACTACTAAAAGCCATTGTGTCGAATATGCTGCATACCCTTTCTGCTATGGCATGAAGTGTTCGGGGCGCCTGTTGCAATGATAGAAACAGAGTCACTATAATTGTGCATGTTCATGCACAGCTTATGTATGTCCATAATGCCTTGCAGCAGTAGCCTCTAGATTGACGGTTATGCTATTTGCCCTAAATGAAATGTTGTGTTCAAGTCAGTTTGTTTTCAGCTTGCTTTCTTTTTCTTCAAGTACTTTAATGCTACAAATGAGTTTTTGGCCCACACCAGACAGTGGTATTTAATCATGCATGTATTAGCCAAATTGAATCTAGTGTACGTTAACCCTGTTTATTGGTAGATATAACAAATATTATGTAATACTGGCATTTTGTGCACATGTCAACCTATTAGTCAACACCTACATACGTATGTTGTACTGAATATGCTAGTCATTACATGATGTGTGTGTGCCTCACGTTTCCTGTACCATTTTGTGTTTGTATAGGTTCTAGCCCCAACCCGAGTCTATTCACCGTTTTAGAAACCTAGGAATGTTGTGCAACTATCCACATTCGCAAAGATACATAATTCGAATGGCAGCTGTATTGGCACACTGGTCAGCCACTTTGCTTGCTCTTGCAAGCTCCCGAGCATATATCCATTCACGTGATGTTGCTTTCGACAACATGGTGTTTTTGTTACGGGCTTTGCCATTGTGTTTGGCATGATGCTATATAGCTCACGTGTGTATCTTCATCACTGGACGTTGACCTCGACTATGTGCAATCGTTGGAGTGAGGGAAGGTATGATCCTATGGAAGTTTTAAATAAATTGAGATTAGGGATACTGAAACTTTCTAGCTATAATATAGCTAGCTATAGCTTCTTGTGGCGAGGGTTTAGCACTTTAGTGCCTAGTTAAAGAATATTTTGTAATACCCGACTGGCATTTAGTGCACATGTCAACATACCTTTTCGTCAACACCTATGTCTGTTGTACTGAATATGCTAGTCATTACACGATTATAATAAATGTAAATGTTAGGAATGTTTATATACAACCATGACTAATCTCTGCAATACAGGTCCTTCGAAAGTCACTAATGTTTCCTTCGCAGTATTTGAAGCAACGTCCCTGAATGTGACCTGGGCTATTCCCCAAAGTGACATGCCCATCACTCAGTATCAGGTGCAGTACAGAAGTAATGAGGCGCCATCTTGGAATAGCGCACCTACCCTGTCAGGATCACCTCTTTCATCTTCTACTGTTCTGGATGGAATGCAGTCTGGCTATGATTATGAAGTAAGAGTGAGAGCTGTGTCTGATGTTGGAGCTGGAGAATGGAGTGAAGAGCAGACACAGGGAATTGGTAGTATGTTTATACGCTGCAATTTGCACGTCAGTATACTGTATATACAATAGCACTTTTCAGTTCTTAACAAGAGCTGACAAATTTATATGTTTGCATAGCTATTGGTTGAGCCGTGTTTCAAGTTGCAGTTGGTTATGCTACCACGGTGGCATAACATGACTGCTTCCGATAAATGCAAGATTTACAATACCTAACTAACTAGCTAATGGCCGTGAAGCACATAGCTACCATATCACAATCCTATAGTGCATTCATCCACATGTTCTCTTCTGTACTAGAACAATTAGATGTAATCTGCTGTAAGCCCTGCAATTGTTTCTGAACCTGCATAAACAGTAATACTATAGCCACAGCCATGCTGCATGCAACAGAAGTCACTGGCATTCGTGTGGAAGCTTCATGTCGCAAATTATACGTATACAGTATACATGACACTTCTTGATAGGTCACGAGTTTGGCCACTGGGTTTCGGTTCTTTTTCTCCCGTCGCCACTGTCCTGCAAGATGTGAAGTTAGCAGCTTGTACAAGTTGCACACCAGCTTGCGAACGCTCACTGATATAGCACAGAGAGATAGGAGTTACCACCGTTCACCTTATGCTTGCAGGTTTGTTCACTTGCTAGTTTCCCACTGAGCATACCTCTGCTTAGATCAAGCCGTGAGTCCTATATAATTGGGCGCAGCTTTGGCAGTGGCCATATCTATATAATTATTACTACTGGCTATATTTACACATTACCATGCTCATACAATTTCCTTCATTGTGTATTATGTTGTGTATTCTGTGACATTTTAACATTGCACAGGTACTTGTGATGAGCCACAAAGTCCTGCCAATGGAAGCAAAAACAGCACTGGAAACACCGAAGGACAAATGGTCAACTACTTCTGTAACCCAGGGTTTAAACTTTCTGGAGATAAAAACAGAACCTGTCAAGCTGATGGAGAGTGGTCAGGAACTCAGCCACTGTGTATTGGTATGTTATATGGCTTAGTGTAATTATATTGCCAAATTTGCAACTATCATGAGCATTAGATGGTAATGCTGAATTGGTATGCAATGGCCAGCAAACTATCGCAAGCTACTTCACAAGTATGACATATATTTTACTAATATTGTATTATGATAATACACATTATATAATTATTGGTATTCTATGTTGTGAATGCATAGGCTTATTATATCAACCCTTGGCTAGTGACTGACCTACAAAGTCTCATAACTAGGATGAGATTATACTGTATATGTCCCTATGGAAGCCATGGAGGCTAAAGTAGTGGCTGGGGCACAATTGATGCTGAAAGCCACCCGACTATATAGTGGCCGTGTCCTCTACAGATGCTAAGAAGCACAACGTTGCACGAATAATGTCTACATATGATATTTCTTTCAAATTAAAAGTAATAACATGAGCAGAGAAGAGCAAAGGAAGCCGCTGGGGTCCAGATAGTCTGCAAAGCCATGCAATAACTTCTAACAACAGTCTTTTATGACAGACATAGACACATGCGAGTCTTTACAGCCTGACAGGTGCTGTCCATGTGGTGGAGATGCTATATTATGCAATCAATTTTATTTTGGAAACAAGACTAGACATAAGATAAAATAGAATGATTTAGTAGAGCTGATCTCGAAAAGAGGCCCAATACTTTTGGAAAGAAATAGAGGCTTGTTGTTCAGCTGACGAAGACCCACGCATCGAAACGTCATGATTTATTGTATGTCTCTTCATTGGGGTTGCGGATGGATGATGATACCATTCGGGTGGCTGTGGGCCTCCGTCTTGGCATCCCCCTGTGTCATCCCCACCAATGTAGCCTTTGTGGAGCAGAGGTTGATAACCTAGCCACCCATGGCCTCAGCTGCAGGAGGAGTGAGGGACGGCATCCCCGACACTCTGCACTGAATGACATTATCCATCGCTCCCTTTCCTCTGCCCACATCCCTTCTCGCCGTGAACCCTCTGGCATCTATCGCTCAGATGGGAAGCGCCCAGATGGCATTTCATTGGTGCCCTGGAAGCAAGGGAAAGTCTTGGTTTGGGATGCAACATGCCCAGATACTTTTGCACCCTCACACCTTCCAAGTGCTGCAATGTCTTCTGGCGCTGTAGCACAGCAGGTGGAACAGGCCAAGAGGGCTAAGTACGCACATTTGGATGCAAGCCACCACTTTGTCCCGGTGGCTGTTGAGACATCAGGAGTGTTGGGCCCAGAGGCCCTCCAATTGCTCCGGGACCTCGGACACCGTCTCAGGGAGGCAACTGGGGAACAAAGGTCCTATCAGTTTCTCCTCCAGCGAGTGTCCATGGCCGTGCAGCGGGGGAACAGGGTGGCTGTTGTGGGATCTCTCGGGGGATCTTTGGACTGGGGGTTGGAGGGGTTTTGACCTGACATAAATTGTACATTAATAACTACATTTTGTTTTATTACATTTGCATATATTATTGTATACTATTATTTATATTATTAGACCTGAACTAATTAATTGGTCTTTGGACCAAACTAATTGAAGTCCCGACCATCGGACTCCCAGCTGTGATCTTACTCAATTCTCAATGATCAATAATTATCTTCATCATCAAAAAAAACAAAAAACAAATGTTTTAATGGGCTTAAGAAATGAACCATGTTCTTTTGGAGGAAGGGTTCATAATTTATATAGGACACAAGGTAAGTGATGATCCAGCCCAACATGAGCACCGATGAAACACTATCATAAAGAACACTATTGACTATTGAAGTTTGTAAAGTCCTATTGACTAAAGAGGACTGTGCTAGCTTGTTCTATTGAATATTTTTCATTCAGAGGACCAATGGAATCTAGTATCTTATGCAAAGCAAAATGTCCACCTCAATGCCATTTTTATCTCTTAAGTCTATCTCACTTATGAACTTAATCCAAACCCTAAGCGTAAATTTCTGTGGTTGTACAATCTTGGTAAATATTCATATATATATACATATAAAAGTATGATGGTTTGGCCAGCTCCTCCTTGATGTGCTGAAATGATGCCTCCTGAGTGGGTCCCCATGTCCAGCAGCAATGCTTACCCAATAGCTCACGAAGGAGCCGGGATATCTCAGCAAGGTTGGGTGAAATCTTCCCAAGTTGGTTCATCATTCCTAAGAACCAACCAAGTTCTGTAGTGTTGGAGGGTGTGGTCATCTGCAAGACTGGGGTCGTGTTGCCAGGGTCGGATGAAACCCCATTCTGGTCGATGATGTGACCCAGGAAGGAGATGCTTGTCTGAGAGAACAAGCACTTGTCTGCATTGATGGTGACTCCAGCTGCTTGGATGGACCTGAGAGCGGCAGCCAGGCGGGCATCATGTTCACCCTGATCATGTCCGAAGATGAAATTGTCATGGACTGGGCAAATTTTTTTGAGCAATCACATAGCAGTTAAAACAGATAGAGATGTAGACGTTTCGACCGCGAAGGTCTTCGTCAGTTACAATGTTGGCATTGCAACTGACGAAGACCTTCGCGGTCGAAACGTCTACATCTCTATCTGTTTTAACTGCTACGTGATTGCTCAAACAAACAAACAAAAATTGCCCAGTCCTACCTATGCCGTAGGAATGAGCCTCTGTCAAATTATGAAATTGTCATCCATGTGGCACAGTACACCTTTGGGTCCAGCTAGGATTGCACTTGTCCGCCATTGAAAGTACTTGGGAGCACTACTGACGCCGAATGGCAGTCTCTTGAAATAGAAGCAACCAAAGGGGGTGATAAAAGTGGTCAACGTCTGGAAATATTCATGCAGTGGAATCTGCCAAAAGCCGCAGTTCGCATCCAGTTTGCTGAACACGTCTGCTCCAGCCATCTTTGCCAGAGTTTCATCAACCGTAGGCAGGGGGTGCACTTCACGCAAAACACATTAAGAACACGATAGTCCACACAAATACGTACCTGGCCAGACTATTTGGGCACTACCACCATGCCAGAACACCAGGGTGTAGGTTCCAGGGTGCTTGCATATGTTGAAGTTCAGCTTGGACCTTCTCACGTAAAGGAAGGGGCTCATTGCGTGCGGTATTGAGGGAAAAGGGTGTAGCATCTGATTTGAGCTGTATCTCGTATGGGTCTCCCTTTAGTCCCCCTAGAACAGTGAAAAGGGAAGGGAACTTAGCCTGCGGTGCTTCTCCCAGGCTGTCCACCTTTTGGAGGACATGGGGGTCGTGAATGGTAGGAAGTCCCAGGAGGTTGTGCTCCAGGCTTGGCAAGATGAAGAGGGTATGTGTACACTTCCCGACCCTGGTAAGCCAGCTTCACAGTGGCCTGTCCCACTGTGCAAAGAGGGGTACCGTCTGGTTCACGCAGTTGCTTGGTCGTGGGTTGTGGGTCTGTAATGCCAAGTTGGGTGCTTGCAGCAGATGAAATGACAGTCACCTCAGCCCCAGTGTCTACCTTGAACTGAGATGGTTGCCCATTGTCTGAAACGTTGACCGTCCACATGACCGATCGGTCGGAGCCAACAGTGTTCAGGTAGGCAAAGTCGTCCAGTAGTTCTGGGTCCTCAGCGACGGACTTAGTTCTGCACAGTTGTCCATAATGTCCCCGTTTGTGGCACTTGTGGCATTCTGCATCCCGTGCCGGATACTGCTGTCGAGGGTGGCTCCCACACCCACATCGCGTACACGTTGCCTGTTCTTGACTCTGGAAACTACTGCGTGTTGGGACTGGTGTTGGGATGCTGACTGTCCTACTGTCTTCCCTGTTGTAGGAGACTTCCCTTTGGAAGGGGGGTAATGCTGAAATGCGTCCAGGTGAGGCTCAGACTTGATCTGGCCCTTGAGTTGGATCAGTTGCTGTTCATGCACTGCTTCCCTCTGTCTGAACAGGGTCTTGGCCTTTTCCAGAGTCTGGTCCTTGATCATCTGAAGGCGCTCTAATGGAGAAGAGTCGGCGATTCCCACAACAATGCGGTCATGCAGCATTTCATCGCGTAGGGCACCATATTTGCACGTCTCTGCGAGGTTATAGAGTGCCGTAATAAACTGTTCCACCGATTGTAGGATGATTTTTTTGGACGATCAAACATGCCAACAAATGACTCATCACTTCTAATTGTCACTTCAATGCAACGTTTCGCCCATCACGGGCTTCGTCAGGCATTCTGTTCCACCGATTCACCGTGCTGCTGGGCCCTTCTGCTGAACTTCACTCGTTCAAAGATAACGTTCCGCCACACCTTGAGAATTGGGCTAGAACTCGGTCATACTGCTCGCGATCCACGGCGGAAATGTTTGTAGATGCTAGCATTTCTTCCGCGTCCTGTCCCATGCAGTAGAGCAGAGTGCTGACATACTTGGCATTGCTGTCCTCGGATAATCCTGTGGCCAGACGGACTGCTGAAAACGCTTCTTCCAGCGAGGCCACTCGTCTGGAGAGCAGAAGTTGAAGGCTTCGGGTGGGTCTAAACGGAGTTGGGCCATCGAGCCACTTCTGACACCATGTCATGCAACGATATTCGCTTTAGCTGAACACGCTGAACTCTGCTCCAATCATTCAACTCAACAACTCACTGAACAACAATACAAGTCAGGAGAAAAATACAAAAGGCATTGTCTCTAATAAAGGTCCATGCCAAAAAGGGTACCACTCACATATAGTAACATTACAACATGATAACACAATAGGAGCTAATATGCAATGCACAGTATTAGTCAACAGTCCACCACATCTTTGTGTCACTCTTATAAAGAGAGGGGACAGATCGAACAACACACCTCTAAGAATTGGTCATATAGTGCAGTTGCCATCCAACGTACAATATGCATAAATGATGTATTACACGTTACATACAATTGGTTATTGTGATGAACCTGTGGCACCAAGTAATGGAAGCAAAGTATATTCTGGCCACTTGGAGGGAGATACTATAACCTACTTCTGTAACAAAAGATACAGGCTCTCTGGAGATGCAAATAGTACGTCAGTCTAATGGAGAATGGTCAGGGATTCAGCCTAGCTGTGATGGTATGTTTAATGCTACAATGTAATTTTTAATAGGTCAAAATTCAGTTTTTTATGTCATTCTGTGTTTAAAGTATATGTGGCGATCAAGGTTAGAAATCAAAGATTGCACACAGCTACAATTGTGAGAAAGTGGTGGCATAAAGTCGTGGTATAATAAAACCTTAATTTGCTATAGTAACCATGCAATAGCTTGTAGGAATGTCTTTGGCATTCTTTCAGCTATTCGTCGATGGATAAGCTATTGCAATAGTGTTTGTTTCAATTTTGTTTGAGCTTGCATCACCAAGAACGAGCTGAAAAACTGTAAACAAGTCAGGTTGGATGAGTTGGCGCACAACCAAATCTTCGAGGTCTAGAAAGACTCCTGTAGCATACCCTGCACCACTGCACGACTGCCTGTGCTAGCTGGCTGTCTGAGGATTCCTAAGAGTTTCAGCTTTCCAGAGTTTGAATTGTGCTAGCATCTGAGTAGCCTTGCTTAGCCAGACCGCTTCTTCTTAGTAAAGTCCTTGCGCAACGTAAGAATGAAGGCAGGAAGGGTCTGGCTAAGCTAACGACTGAGAAGCCATTCCTCAATCAATTGTCAGATTTACCTTTTGTGATTGCAGCTGTAGTGACCAGAGGTTGGCTTACACTCAGAGCCACACACCCATAGTACACCCATAGTACGCCTGTAGCACCCCCGCAATTTTCCCGTAGCCGCAGGCGTAGCACGCCCGTAGCCATATACCAAGTACGTCCGTAGTCATAGGCGTAACTTTTTACTGTGTGTACCGTATCTTCTCACAGAGGTGAAATAAGCCGTACTTGGTGTAACTTGGTATACAGCAAGTTTAAAAAACCATTCTACCACATCGTTCAAGAAACGCAATTTTGTTTAAGTGACCTAATTTTGATTTCTAACCTCGACTGCCAAATATGCATATCTTCCCAGAAATTATATGCCTTACTAATTTTGAATTTCACTAAATGTTTGTTCATCTCTGGATTATGTACTTTCAGAAATCATTGATGGTGGTTGGTCTCCCTTTGTTAATGGTACGTGCTCCATCACTTGTGGAGGAGAAGGTGTGCGATTGGATACTAGGACATGTGACAATCCCCCTCCTCAGAATGGGAGCAAGGACTGCTATGGCTCACCCAACAGAACTGTACCTTGCTTCACCAGCCCATGTAAGCAATCATGTTAAGCATTAATGATAACTTGTGTTCTTTATGTTCAACTGCGTAAGGTACTTGACACGGATAACTTACATTTTTCTTACGAACTACTCGGATTTTCCGCACGATTCCGCTGTGATTTTCCGCAAGATTCCGCGCGGAAGAATCTATGGAGGCAGGAATTCCACGCGGATTCGTGCGGAAAACGAAACCCAGCAGGTACGTATGTACGTAGCTGTACAGTGCCTTTACGTACACTTGCAACATACTTCCTTCATAAGCGGCGCCGAATGACCTGAAACGTGAAACGTCGACTTGTACGAATGACAAAATGGCTGACCAGTGGAGAGCCCCTCAGCGGTAGCGTGACTGCAAGGATACTGCTTCAGCAGCCAATACCTGTCTTCAATCAAGTGTGTATGCTTGTGCGTTCATTCCAGGACCTCTTCCGCATTGTATAGATCCGCGGAACGTCCGCGCATTGCCGCGCAGACGATCTGCAGAATGCCGCGCTGGCGATCCGCGCATTGCCGCACGGGCGTCCGCGTATTGCCGCGTGGCTACCTTTGGAAAACTTCTACGGCGTGTCTGCGAAAAAGGTAAGTTTTCCGTGTCACGTACCGTATATAAGCAAAACTTAATGCGGAATGCTATTTAACAAGTGGAAGGTTCTACGCCATGTTTCATCTAGTCTGTCCCGCTAGACTCAACTTCCCCCCCTATAGAGGAGCGAAGTAGGGTCTAGCAACTATTGTCAATTTGACACCTTAGCTCGATCAATGAAATCGCCGGCAACCAATACCACTGCGCCAATTATCCCGGTTTATCGCTCCACGGGCGATTATTGAGTGTACGTTAAAGAGCGACGATGGCAAGTGCTGCACATTACCTTCAGTCCTTGTTACAGTCGACGGAACCGGCGATCCTGAATGAATGCCTCAGCACAGCAGCGCATACACTGGGCTATACGAAGCTGAAGCCCAACAGCGGTGAACGTGTACGCCTGAGAGACTATTCTCCTCTCCTTGTGCGGATGGAAGTTGCTGTATTTTAGTATGCAGTATGGGTCTAATTTGTACATGTTACTCATATAAAAGTTGGTGTGATAAATTTAAGCCAACCACGATTGAAATTTCCCAATTACAGGACTCCGCAACATGCAGGTGTGTTTGCAACATGGAAAGGAATCTGCATGCTGGCGTAATATATTTGATGCAGTTCAACACCTTTCTAATGACTTGCCTGTAAACCATATACCCGTACAAGTATGCAACACAACTTACACATTTTAACATAGCACAAATAACTTGTGCCTTTTGTTTGGAAGCACCAAGCAGCTACACACTACATGAACCTATATACTAATATGCTTCCCTAAGTGTCACACTTGCTATGTTGTGTATTCTGCGACATTGCAATTGCACAGGTGTTTGTGATGAGCCGGACAGTCCTATGAATGGAGGTAAAGTCACTACTGGAAACACCGAGGGAGACACTGCCAGACATTTCTGTAACAGCGGTTTCCAACTAACTGGAAATACCATGAGGACCTGTGAATCTGATGGACAGTGGTCAGGGAGTCAGCCAAAGTGCACTCGTACGTTCAATTTCTTTGGTGTATTTGTAATTTAATAGCAAACATTTGCAGCACAGCACTTCTCCTAAATATCACATATTAGGTGGTAATCTCTTACTAGAAGCTATAAGTGTATCGAATTAACCTCTTGTAGCATAGTACTCATATCTTGGACTACACTAGCCTGGTAGTTTGGCAGATGACAATTGTCCTTAAATTAGACGTTTTTCTTAGACTAGATCATCATCGGTAATGAAAAGTTAAAACTGGCGGGTTTGTTTATATTTGGTTTTGCTGGGAAAGGGGCAGAACATAAAGGTGATGCAGAGATAGGATATTTAGATACTAGATACTGCTAATTCTATTTGTATAATATGTGTGCGTAGTATAAAATATAAAGTAAGCAACGAGAAAAGAAGGAAAGTAAGTAGAAATCTGGGAAAGAAAAAGACTAAACAATGAAAGAGTAGTGATTCATTACCACAGACAAATCAAGAATATGAAGATGAGATGAGATGGAATGTCTGAGACAGAAGCTCAACAGTGGTGGAATCTCCTAGCAGTGTTCTGGTGACTTGCCTTGACTATCAGTTGATTTTGCCAGTTTTGTAACTTTTTGTTACTAATGATGACCCTTTTCTGGGTCACAATGTCAAGGACAATTGCCATCTTCAAAACCCAGGCTAGTGTAGTCCAAGATATGAGTGCTATGTCTATTCCTAGCCACTCAGGTATCTTTAACGTACCTTTTTGTAGCATGTGATTTGGCTAGGGAAATATATAAGGCTGGTCATTTGTATGTTGTGATGAACATTTTGCAATGAGATTCCATCCAATGATTGTATAGTTGTAATTTTTTCTGATAATCTATAATTATGACGTGACATTTACTTTACAGTGCAATTGTGAATCTATATATAAATAATATGTCTACCTGTATCCGGAAAGTGGCACATGTGTAAGCACAAAAAACGCACAGAGCTGCATCCCTTCGATTTGTGTCACGACTTCTCCCGTGGTAGGGAGACGGTGTGTGACTGTGCCCGAACACTGGGACTACGTCCATACGGTAACTGGGGAACTGTCTCTTCAAATCTGCACAAAGTTCCTGTAGTTGGACTGCTTCTCGGCTCTTCTTTCCTCCAGGATAGAATCCCAGGCAACAGCCATCTCAATGAGATATATAGTAGTGTCTGTTCATCTTGTCCTGGAGGAAAACATCTAGACGACAGGCCACACTATCTCTGTCCAAGGGGATAGGCATGTCCCAAAGGACCTTCGTGCGATGGTTTTCACGTACTGGCAAAGTTTGGAGTTCCCACCATCTAGGTGTCACCTCAAAGCTGTAGTGCTTGCACAGGTCATAGTAGACCGCTAGCAAAGCACGGTCATGTCGCTCCGGGGGCGGCATTGGCTAAGGATGTGCCTGACAGTTTCTACACCCTCACCACATTACCCATGCAGTTCGCTTTGAACGAGCGTGTGTAAATGCAGTCGTCCTGGGCAAATAAAATCAGGTCTTCAGTTGAACTTGTTACTCCTCCTTTCACTAGCCATCGGACAGACAAGGTTTCATGGAAAGCAGCTTGACATCGCGTGTCTTTCATGAACTTCCCCTGGTGCTGCTTAGAAGCGGCATTCGAGACGAGCTGTACCACCTGTGCCTTCTGCAGTTCTTGAATGACCTTCAAGTCCGGGGGGGGGGGGGTTTCTGGTATCGCTACTTCGCTTCCAGCCTCTTGTAGGATCTTGTTTACTGACGGTAACAAACTAAAGGAGCTTTTCTCCGCCCACAGTCGTAGGTGCTGATACAGCATGACCATGATTGGATCTCGAATGGTCATGATCATTGCAACTCCTAACTAGCAAACCACCAACGTGCTGCGTTAATATATGTACGTTGAGCCAAATCATTGATACTCCAAAGTCGGGGAGCAAGTTAATAGCATTTATGCATTACGTCAGTATATTATCTAGTGTTATCATGCCCATGTGTTACCTGTTGCTGCATTAAATGCTCTTAAACGTGCGAGGTGATGTTGTTGCATACTCTTATCTGTTATCGACTGCTGGTTATTATGGGACATAATGTATTATATATTAGATAAGTAACACTGAGATTAATCTAATACAGTCCTACACATGTGCATAATACTTAATATTGCATAATACTACTTAATAATGCAGAAATAGTTTTAACATCATATTAACTAGAATTCTAGTCAATTCTAGTTTGATGGCGGTTAATCAATTAGGGTATTGTGGTGACCCTGGCACTCCTGTGAATGGAAGGAGAAGTATCAGTGGGTACACCGAGGGACACACTGTCACTTACACCTGCAGAACGGGATACAAGCTCTCAGGAAGTGCTACAAGAACATGTCAGTCTAATGGATCATGGTCAGGAAGCTCAGCTATTTGCCAAAGTAAGTGTTCTCATGGATTTGCACAGACAGATATTGCATAACACCATTCATGAAGTCATTGGAAACACATGAAATTATTTCAAACCTGGCTGTACATGTTGAGCTATAATAAAATCCAATGGGAATGATTATTTGTACGTGTAAGTGGCATCCTCGAAGCTGAAGCATGCATCTCATTCTGCTACAGTTGTGTTGAGTTCTCTGCAACAGTATATATTATATAATGGACTGCATGTTCTTAGACACAGAAAGCAAATATTGTATTTTCACTGCATTTGCAATACTGGATATTCCTTGAATGATAGGGTAGCAATGCAGGACCTCTCAATCCAATGCACTATTAACCCTTTATCGCAATGAGCAACTATAGTGGCTCGCGCGTGACTACAGTGCGGCGTGGAATAGACATAGCAATTACGTAACCATTATGGTGGACAAGCCACTACAGTGGCTCGTCTCTTAGAGCACAATTTACAGACGAATACAGGCTTTCTTGGCATAATTCTTACCTTTTCCGAAGGCTCTGATCTCTACTGAGCACGTACACACACAAAATACTTTCCGATTGTCTGTACTGAGCTTCTGGAATCAATTGTCACCCTCCGATGAGTCGTCGACTGCATGGAACGTAAACACACTTGCAATTAACTCAAAAGAGTGTCATTCTACAAGAGAAAACGGCAGTAAAGTTGGCTGCTGGTACCTTCGAGATGGCTTGAGGAATTACAGCCGAAAACGTAGCAAATATGGTAGGTGAGCCGGACTGGGACAATTCTGACACTAGCGCTGACGAAGAAGACCACTTCACATCGTGTTTCATCCCTGAAAACCTCCAGCAAGCAGAGGAAGCTACTGAGCCGAGCGAAGACTCTGACTAGACAAAAAGCGAATCCGCAAGCATCACTCTCGACGAAACAGAGCCTTCACGTAATTTAGTTGTCACTTCCTGTATCAGTGGTTCTTCTACACTTCCTGTGACCTCGTTTAATGAGCCAGTGGGCCCAGCCAATGAAATGCCAAGCACAGCAACAGCATTGGACTTCAATGTTACATTTGGAAATGACATAATGGAAATACTGGTCAAGCAAACAAATGTATATGCACAACAAAATTCACCAAGTCCTAGGGTGGTACAACATAACCATGTCAGAAATGTATCTTTCCTTGGCATTATCATCGCCATGGGTGTCCATGAACTGCCCACTTTGGCTGACTACTGGTCTTCAGATTCTCTGCTGGGAGTGCCGGGCATTGCAGCAGGAATGCCCATTGATCAGTCCAAGGTTCAGCTTTGATGTTTCTATCTTAACGACAACACTACAGCAGTGCCCCATAACCAGGCTGGACACGGACAACTGCACGAAATCAGGCCAATGATCACACGTCTCCGAGAGACTTGGAGATCCTTCTACCATCCACCACGTGAGCAGTCCATCGATGAGGCAATGGTAGGTTTCAAGGGCAGTAGTGCAATGAAGCTGCTCCTGGGTGAGTTGAATTGGGATTCAGCATAGTGGGAGGGGGCAATGTGGTGGAGGAAGGACATGCTGCTGGATGTTTCTCATGCACAATGTCATGCACTGTTCTGCCCTCAATGACTTGGTCTAGGGGAAGCATACCCACGTGGCTCTCTTCTGTGATCAGATGTGTGGTGGCTTTAACCTTACCCATCATAATCACTTCTGCAAAGCATGTAGCCTTGGCTGTGGATTGCAAAGGAGCTCTATATAGTGGCAGCAAGTCTCGCCTGGATTGATTTTGCTTTCTTGTAAAGTTTGTGGAAATGACCAGCCCGTCATTCATTCATTAATCTTTTTATGCGATTGCTGTGATCCTGGCTTCTTGATGTTTTCAAGGGTTTCTGCAACACTAGGGCTGCGAGAACCATGGCAGCTTTGATGGCCACTCCCTCAAATGAAGATGCCTCCGAGTACTCGCTGAAAAGTCAGGCCATTTCCTGGCAAGCACTTTGACTTGTTTCCCTGATGGAATCTTGAAATTATTGTGTCTTCAGTGCACAATTTCGCTGTAGATCATGTAAATATCTGCTACCTCCTTTGCCCCTTCCCTTTCGCCCCATTTGAAGTCAGGAGAGTGGGCCGGAGAGAGCGGAGGGGGTATCTTCCATGTCAGGCTCGTGTACGTATTCGCCACCTGAAGAGGCGTCTCTACCACTCCGTCTTTTTCCATAGACTCACTTACTATTTCGTCTGTTTCTGATGGGTGGTCGAAGTCTACGTTACTGCAAGAGCCAAGGCGTTTGGGCAAACAGCTCGTACAACTCTTACCTTCTCGAACACAGATGCAATTTCGACAAGTTTCAATTCCATTACACTGAAAACAGGTCATCCTCATTGAATGCCGGGTACATGAGAGAGAGCAATACTGTGCTGGTCAGTCGATCAAGGCTAGAATCCAGTTCTCTGAGCTATAGTATCGTTACGCTTATAACATTGTTATAATATGTAGCAGGACACTCTTATTACTGCAGATTCATTGAACAGTCGTTATGTATTACCTCTTTATGCATTTTGAACAAAATCCGCTAAAGTAATTATGTTGTTCACAACCGCCGCTCAAGCCACTACAGTGGCTTGTCGGTCAGTGTAACATGGGGCTAAGTCGCGATAACATCATAGCACCCGTTGCCATGGGCAATGGGTGATTATACAGTGATATTATAATGTATAAAACACTCTAACAATGTATAATTACCTTGCCCATTCTTTAAACTGCTCAGGGCTTTTATTAGTGGACGGCGAAAGGTAAACTTGCTAGAAGAAAACTGAGGTAAGTCCATGTCGAAATAAATTAGCGAAGCGTAGTGATGCAGTTTGGAGAGAAGCTGGTAAAGTGTAAGTGGAGGATATTTCTCCCCGTTCTCTTTTCGAGTTTCTACTATCAATGTAGACAGGACTTTATCCAACTCCTGACACTCCATAGACTCTAAAAATGTCTCTACCAATCTCGCTGCCAGAGTTTCTTCTGTTGTAGTCTCTTTGCCACTCTTCAAAATTGCTCGTTGCTCTGCTCCATACGTTTGGGAACCTTCACTAAAAATACTGCTCGACTTTGTGCCCTCGGGCTCGGCATTTTATATGCCGTAACACCCTCGTGCCCATGTCTTGCGTCTAAATAGTGCCTTGGCAGAGTAAAGAAACACAGCACAGTAGGAAAATTTCAACATACCTTATATGTTACTTAAAGTGGGCGAGGAGTGCTTTACGCGATTTATGGCTCGAGGGGTGGGGGTCGAGTTGCTGATAAAGCACGAGGCGAAGCCGAGTGCTTTATCATGCAACGAGACCCCCACACCCGAGTGCCATAAATCGCGGAAAGCACTCCTCGCCCACTTTAAATGATATAGAGTGACTTGCGCGGGCAGACGGCTGACCGTTCTAGTCTTCCCATTTTTCCAATTGCGTCATCCTGCCAACTTTCCATTGTGTCATCTGCAAGCTGATTGGCTGACACCATTCGACTTTGCCGCGCATTCTTACAGTGGAAGGGAGATGAAGTGAACGGCTGCAGCAGTAACTCGTGATGAGAAAACTCCTCCTTCAGATCCGCCAGCCAAAAAAGGCTATCGTTGAGCCTGAAGAAGCCCAATCGCTTTGGCGCATGTGTCACTGAAGAACAGCAGTCCATTGCTGCCAAGGGTGTAGTCCCAGTTAATACCAAAGTGGCGAATCGAATGACTGGGCACTAAGGAATCTTCGGCAGTAAGTGGATCATCGCAGGAACTATGGAGAAGAGCAAGTGCCAGACTATTTGCTTCAAGATTTACTCTTAACTGTTTGTTTTGTGTTTTTCAGCTGTATAATCGTTTCTTGTTGGTGTTCATTTTCATTTTTAATGGTATTTTGCATTGATGGTTATTGTCAGACTGCTGTCTTATGTTCATGATTCAGTGATGCATGGAAAATTGTGCTTTGTGCTATAGAGTGCTTTATGGAAATTAAAGTATGGCCCATAAAGCACTCTGTAAGATTATGCTCTATAAAGCACTCAAATTCCCTTTGATCCGCCCACGCAAGTCACTCTATAATATTATAATAAACATGTCGATCCTAATGAATGTCATAATAATGTAGCTATGTGATTTTTTGCTTCTCCCTGAATTCTCTGCCAGGGTCCTGTGGTACTCCAATGCCATTGTCTAATGGACAGAGAAGCTACCCAGAGATCACTGTTGGGTACACTGTCACTTACACCTGTAACACAGGGTACAGAATGACTACAGGTAGTTCTAGTAGAATATGTCAGTCAAATGGTCTGTGGTCAGGGAGTCATCCAACATGTTCACGTAAGTCAGCTGTTTGCATGCTATTTAGACAGAACCTGCTGTGACCTCAATTTACTTTAATTATACCAAAGTTTAAGTCATTTCTAGTTAGGTGGTGCTTAAGCAATTTGGGTATTGTGGTGATCCTGACTCTCCTGCTAATGGAAGAAGTATCAGTGGGTACACTGAGGGACACACTTACACCTGCAACACGGGATACAAGCTCTCAGGAAGTGCTACAAGAACATGTCAGTCTAATGGACTGTGGTCAGGAATTTTAGCTACATGCCCAAGTAGTATTCTGCTCATGGATTAGCACAGATAAATATCATGTAACACTGTATATAGAGTAATTTGTAGGCTGGCCGGATGTACATGTCAAACTACATTGACATTGAATATGAATGATTGTTTAGACCTATAAATATCTGACATGGTGTAGTTGCAGCATTCATCTCAGTTTGCCACAGTTATGCTGAGTTCTCTAAACCAACATAAATACAGCGTATTTTATGATTTCTTTTTCCTGCCACTTTCCGCACCCCTTTAGTGTATTCAAGCAAGCTCTCCCCTCATATTTGTATATTGCCACTGATGACGACAGCTGTATATATAGCTTTTGAAACGCTTGGCTTGTTATCATTTATATATATGGGCTAGTGAAGTCCATTGATTGTAGTTGTGCATTTCTGTACCTAGCTGTAGGCACAGGATCATTTGCAATGGTAAATACAACTATAGTTATTTGCATACTCGCTTATATAGGGGGAGCATTCCAATGGACAGATGGCATAGCTAAACGTATATGTATCTATATTTTCACAAGGTATTTCAGTTAATTCATGATCTCAGCTTTGTTCCTGATGAAGATCTTTGTGGTCAAAACATTGTTCTATTGTGTATACTCTACTGCATGTGCTACGTGGAATGCTCAACATCACTACTGACACTTTAATAAGCCCTGCCATGAACCTCTATATAGCACTTCATTATTTGAAATCAAGAGTGTATATACAGTGCAAGTTGAAAATATGCACCACTAATCTAAATTAATGTAAATAAATAATGTCATTTGCAGAGCCTGTATAAAGACTGTGGGGTATATATATCACTGTCTACATCTGTATACATCTGTCTCTGGTGTACCCTTCTCTTTATGTTAAAGGACAATATTCAGACATTCTTGCCCTGTTTTATTCTGCATGTATTTTGGGGTACTTAGCCATATTCACTGCTTTAGTGCAAAGGACGTTTTGAGGCATGCATGATTAGTTATCTTTGCTTTCAGTGTGAACTGGCCATGAGCTGTGTGGTGTGAAGGGTCCTGCTGTGTATTATGGACTTGGAAAATGGATCTGGTTTGTATGATAATTACCATGGTGTTATTTCCTCTCAGTTGTAAGCTGTCCTAACATTGCTGAACCTCGAAATGGACATGTCAACATAGAAAGCACTCAGTATCAAGGCATCGCAAAATATGAATGTAATACTGGTTATGAACTGTCTGGACCCGATACGAGAAAATGCCAGGGCAATGGACAATGGTCAGGGACACCTCCACATTGTATTGGTAGGTTATTTTGTACTTCCTGCATTTCAGTACTACACGTGCACATGTCATACAAGCACAAACCATTTTGCCAGTCCATGATTGTATTCATGTACCTTGCAATAAATCAGCTAGGGGTATTTACTATTGCTAAAGCTTACTTGCATGTGTATACAATGTGGCTGGCAAGCTGCAATGTAAGTTTATAGTGCTAAACTCATTGATATAAGTCAAATCCCTTCTGAGCAGGTGAAGAATAAATGACAATTTGATGACAGAACTCTACAGCGACAATGATCTTTGTCAATTGCTTTTAATTCAGAAAGTTCTGCTTGACTAGGCTGCTGCATCATAAATTGGGGTAACTTCACTAGCCAAACGTTTGGATTATGTTGGTGTCACTCAATTCAAACTTTTGACCCAATCCTGGCTCTTCATCAGTGGAAAAGAAATGTTACAAAACTGGCAGCATTATATGCATATAAGGGGCAGGAATTTGTAGCCGGAGGTGATATATGGAATGCAAAAATGGACTATAGTATATAAATAGCAGTAACAATGGATAAAAATGCCTGCATGTTTTGCAACATTATTTTAGTGGTTGTGTTTGTCTGCCTCACGCTATTCTCGCACTACAGCCTACGTTGCAGATTTAGAGAGGCACTAGCAGCTTCAGTGCAACAACAGCTCCCAAACTAAGATCATGATTTTGCTACGTTTCAGAGGTAGAAGCTGGCATCATGTTCCACTGCCATTCAACAGGGCAATATTGAGAAGGGCAATATTGCGCAATCAGAGTGCAATATCTGTATGGTCATAGTTGGACAAGCCTTGGCGTGTAGGAAACACGCTGCACGCGATGACTACAATCGCCCCTATTGTGCAATAAAAATGTTAAGGTGGCGCGTTAGGGATTGAATGATCATTGTGAAGTGGGACAGCGCATATTAGCTAGTTTTAGCAGAGTGAGTAAAGTGCACACAAAGTGTGACACCTGCTATAGTACACTCACATAGTCCACATGGTGTGTTAAAGTGCAGTGTCGAGCGGAAGTCATGCACATTAGCTGTCTAGCTATATACGGCGAGGTAGCTCTCCTCTGTAAGTTATTTTGAGTAAGTTTCTTCTCATCCGTGAGGGTATCTCTAGTGTTTGCCGTCCAAATGCAAGCAAGCAGTGCAAACAATGAGCGTAGCATATAAATGAAGATTACAGTCCTGCGCAACCGAAGGATTTGCACTTAATTGTACGTGTCCTTGTAGCATTTCAATGTGAAAGCTGGCATATATATTTGCAACACTTCCAAGAAGGAAATAACTTAAAAGCAGCTTGCATGCCATTAAATGTCAAAAACAAACTGCATGATGTATATATTATATGTAACATAATGATGTATAATGTTTCCACAAACTAATGTAGAAATCGATGCACTCTGTTTATGATTTGTGGCGTGAATGATAGATGACAGAAACAAGACCACACTCAAACTCTGTACCTATACACTTTCAGCCACAAACGACCTATTCATACCAGTCACAGTCCTTTGTGTCCCATTGCCTTATGTAAGAACACTCAATGACAACACGCTAATAATTGAGGTGCTACCACCATCCACCTCAGGATCATGGGCTTCTGCACTTGATTAATGCCAACTGAGTGCATCATCATCATATGGTTTAAGCCTCAAGGCGTGGGTGCTAATTAGCCGCAACTTAGTAGCCTATACCTATAGCCACAAATAAGTCAATGTTAGATGAAAGATTGTGACTCGAATTGATGCTGAAAATTTGCATTGGAGCAAAGATCCCTGAACCCAGGCACAGTCTCAGTTCTCTTACTCCTGTTGCTTTCAAGCTGTGAAGTCGTAAAACAACTTTCACAAGACATACCAGCTTGTGAACACTCAAGGCTGACAATAATTCTACTTGTTACAGATTCGGAAGTTTTCTACCTGTTACTAATTTCATGTAGCTACACATGTTTTGAGACAGAATGCATCATACTTACATCTCAACTAGTTTGTCAGGAAACGGCTTTTACTCCACTTAGTACTACTTCCAAGTCTATTCTGTATGTAGTCCATGTATGAATGTACTTGCTATTTATCCTTATGACCCATGCAATCTGTAGACATTGATGAATGCCGTGCAGATCATCCAGTATGTGATCGTACGACGTCTACTGGTTGTACTAATACTGATGGTGACTACAGATGTCATTGCAAGAGAGGGTTTCTTCTGTCTACTAATGGTCATTTCTGTGAAGGTAAGCAAATGAGTTTCGTTTTTTTGTGTTTACTGTGAAGGATGTTATCCCTTTCTACCCAAATCTTTTGTCACTAAAAGAACACTAAGAAATTCATATTATGTGTACATGTCCTTGTACACTTTCAGCATGAAAGCGTGCATATGGCTCAAGTTTGCCACACTTTCAAGACAGATTTACTTTGATACTTTCAAGAAAAATTTAGCTTGATATACATGTGCGTACTGGGAAGGATAGTATCCCTTTCTGCCTTATGTTTCGCCAACACTGTACTATAAGACAAAGAAGGTAGCTATAGTATGATTTTTTATGCTTCAATTGGTGTACATGTAATATATACATTACGGTAGAGAGGTCAATAGCCGAGGTCGATATAAAGGCTATTGATTGACCTACCATATTATACTATAAACTGTAAATGATTCCTGAAACAATGCCATTTTCTCCAAACGTCTATATCACATATATCAGACCACCTCGCAATGCGTAAGTTGTTATGTTTACACAACAACGTACAATATTGTTGTTTATACACCGTTGTCATGGCCACTGTACAATACTATACAAGCTAGAAGATAGTCTAGCAGGCTAGACTGGTCTATGACATGAACTAAGAAGCCACTTATCATCACAGGCCTATTTATATCCTTCCCAATTATGGAAGGTGTGAAGATAACAATGTAGGTAATGTTAATAAATTGGCATTAATTGCTGTAGAACTCATCCATCGACACATTCACTCGAGGCAAAAGAAACATAGCTACCTCAGTCATAGTCTTCTGAGAGTTAGTTGCAGTCGACACTAGCTACTTTGTTACATTCGCTAGTGTAGACAGTCCAATCACAATAAAGCTACTGTTCCGCAAGACGGTTTCATTTTCCTATTCTGACGTAACTACATTTTAAAAGCTCAGCCAGCTATATATAATGCTATATCATAGCGCTTCAGTGTATATGAATTATATACGCCCTTGCCCTTGGGTGCTATGCTCCCTCGGGACTTACGTGTATATAATCCATATACCCCTCCTGCCGTGGTAATATACACTTGTTCTCAGGTGCAAAGGCAAGAGTTATTAGTAACTATCCAACCACGTATATGCACATTTGTGAATGCAATTGAGTAGAAGTTTGATTTCTACCTATGATATTTGAATGCAAAGTAGTTTGTGATTGAGTGATCCTGAATGAAGGAATCTTCAGTAATTGGATTAACAGTAATTAATACATCTATTGTTTTCTTAACATTTCTAGGATTCAAGCCATAATATATACGTAGTAATTATTTGTAACTTGGCAATTTCATGCACTGTAATTAATTTCTTTATATAGATCTCAATGAATGTGAAAGTGAGCAGCACACCTGCAATGAAGAAACTTCAGAATGCGTGAACACCTATGGCAGTTACAGTTGCCGCTGTTTGCCTGGATTTGAGGCTGATGCCAATGAGAGGAAATGCAATGGTAAGCACAATTATGTTTTCCGAAACAGGTGATGAAAGTCACAGTACCGTTGCTGTCTTTACAGCTTGGTGGTGACAGAGCAACACAGGGAACCACATGACTCTGCTTGAACTCTTTTCCAAGCAAGCATGGTTGTGATTTCTTTTTTTCTAGCTCTTTCCAACTTATCAAACTGAGATGTTAGCAACAGCAACTTTCCCCAGCCGGGCTAACTTTCACCAGCTAGGCTAACTTGCAAACACTCAGTGACATGTATTTTGAAACAGTTTCTGTCAAAAGGTCAAAAATGCAGCCAGTTACTTGTGTTGTAAAAGAATGCACTACATTATCTCCATCTTGCCATAGTGATCAAGATAATTTGGATTCAAGTCAGCATATAGTCTCAACATGACAACAGAACAATTATAATTATATTGATATTGTTTTACACTTGCAGATGTTGATGAATGCACAATTCAAGAGAACTGTGAACACAGATGTGAGAATAGGCTGGGTTCTTACCGGTGCTACTGTAATGAAGGACATTCACTGCAAGATGACAACAGATCATGCAAAAGTATGCAGATATACCTTTATAAAATGTGTCACTGTCCACTATTGAGCAGTGATTGACTCCCCAGACATCGCAAACAAAAGATGGAAAAGCCACATGACCGATGTTTCACCCTTATTGGGACCCATCAGTGTGGCGATCATACAAACTTCCTGTCAACTAGTCTGAGACTGTAGCCTCTCTGTCTGCCTATATTGAAACCACAAATGTTTACACTGGTGGTGGATACATTTATATAGATAGACAGTCAAAAGCACCCAAAACATCCATCAGTATAATACATATACCACACTATGATCCCCAATAAAGGCAAAATAGCTGTGGTTGTTCAATTTCTTCGGGATGACTGGGGCGGTAATTACTGCATGCTCATTCTGTCTTAGCAACTGCCCCCATCTGCTCAGAGCTATTCTATATAATAGTGCAGCATTTTGGTTGGAGGTATTATGCATTACCAGTGATAAAGCCAGCATGATTTGCCTGACCATGTTACTACATTGTTCTTAGTTTCGATGGCAAGAGAATGCAAGACTTTAGGCAGCAACGCCCTGTCAGCTGACAGGAAGGGTTACAAAGTGGGGTCAACTGACCTTAAACCTTATTTGACCCTGTGACCCCATGGTGTGAACGTGACATCGTCCTAAAATGTTGTAGCATTTTATGTCAATGTCATGTGAAACATCTAACAATATTGGGTGATTAGGCCTACAAATTCTGTTATCAAACATTCCCTGGAAGTATGCCTGTGTGTCAGTTTCAGTGCAGATTTAGTCACTGAACTTTATATTATCTACCCAGGACACGTGCATTTGCTTTCAGCATTATTTCTTCTGAATTGTAAATACCAAAGTATTGTTTTTTCATGCTGTGCATATGTTCCATTTAGGAGACACTCCACCATGTGTAGAAAAGCAGCTTCCTGTTCCTGGAAATGGTTCTGTGGTTTGTACACCAAACGGATATGGTCTAAGGTGCGCCTTGACTTGCAAGGACATGTTTGTATCTGAAGCCATTCAGTCTATTTCTCCGCAATATTGTCGTGATGGTGTGTGGGATTTTGAGGACCAAAAACACGAAATTCCTGACTGTCAACGTGAGTGTTACTTTACTGTATATTACTACTGTGTACATATTGAAATCCAGAAAGAGCTGTGCTATACCATTAGCGATATCATGAATGACCGAGCACTCAGTTTGTAAACATGTTGGGACATGGTTGGGTTTTTGACGGAAGTATTGGAGCAGTCTCAAAGTCAGAAAACTAAAATTAAAAATATAATTACTATAAAAACATATTTAGCCCTTCATAACAAAATATACTTAGACTTACTTTTATAGTATGACAGCTAAATTATTACTGGATGATTGGCCTTGACCATTGAAAATGGCTTTGGCTAGCATTTGCTGAATCAGGGTTCTAAAATGGGGTCATTTTGGAAAAGCAGATGATCAGTAGCTATTGAAACAATGAAGTTTACTGCCCAAAAACCTTTGGAACTGTGTGATATATATTACGTATATCCATGCATTTCATACTTTAGCTATCAAGAAGCGGGAAATGGAATACAAGGCAACAGTAGGGTCAAATGTGACATGCATTGTAAGGCAGCAGTACCGGAAAATATTTGGAGAAGGTGCTCCAATTCCTGCGTACATTGAAGCTCAATGTACAGAAGGTGATAGCCGACATAGACGTTCAGTAGGGGAGGTTGGCACACTCATTCTAACGTTCACTTTCTCAGAAGAGATTCCGTTTTACTGTGATCTTAATTGCCTAAATAGAATAAGTTGGATACTTCGTTTTCAGTTTTTCGAAGCTCAGTGGAGGATTAGCTCTGGCTTGACTTTGGCAATGGCAAACTTGGAAACATCTGAGCAGCTCAACATTACCATACATGATGAGCTCCAGCCACAAACAGATGATCCACAGATAGCATGCACAACAGGAAGAATACTCTCTCAAGATCAAGAAGTTTGCAGTAAGAGGTTTTGAACATTATCATGTTGTGTGTTAAACTACATATAGTCACTCATGACTCTGTTTTCTTTGCAGTCCCCTGTGCACCTGGTAGCTTTTTCAATAACTTCGGGTCAGCTACAAGGTGTGACCTTTGTCCATTTCACTACTACCAGGATGAAAGTGAACAGACTGAGTGCAAAGCATGTCCTAATGGGACATTCACCATAGCCAGGGGAAGTAACGAACTTCAAGACTGCAAAGGTATATATTAGAATCTTTTCTTTAATTAAATCCTATAACATGCAAAGTTACAGAGAAAGTTTAGTCATTTGCTATATGATTTAGTTAATATTTAGTTATTTAGTATGTTTGTATGTATATTCAACCTGAAATACATCTTCTTGCACGCTGCAGTTCCCTGTAGTCCTGGCACTGCTTCATGGAGTGGGCTTGTTCCCTGTAAGGAGTGTAAGAAGGGCTTTTATCAGCCAGAAAGTGGAGCTAACTTTTGTCATAAGTGTGACTTCAGCCAAATGACACATACCAGTGGATCCCCAAGGAAAGAGGATTGTGGTTAGTTAAGTTTTCTATAATTTTTCGGTAATATTATTGTGTATACCTAGCCGTATGCAGATGTCAACATTTGGCCTCAACATGCCAACTCGATTCAGGTTGATTCACATATGTATAAACAGTCCACCAAGTAGTGCCTATACGTGCATACTTTGTTCACATTACACCAGCACATCATTTTGCAGAGATATATAGCCATGGGTTGCACAGATCATGCTCATAATGATCTTGCATGAGCATTTCCTGTGATATCCAAAACTAGAGCATAATGAGTGTTTTCATCGGATGTCGATGTTGATCATGCATTGACAATTACATACCACTTCCATTCAGAGATTAAGACGGTAACAATTGTATAAGTCTCTAAGAATACCCATATGAATATGAAAAGGTAAAGTAAGCCACTCTAAGTCTACATTTGTCATGTACAATTCTCAAAATAGATGTTACTACATCTTTGTTGCAACAGTGCTTGAATAATAAACATTGTTTGCTCACACGAACTTTTCATATGCTTGGTATGGGCTGTCTTCTGCTACCTAGTATTCTGGAAACCTGCACATATTATATGTCTATATATACTATAGTGAGTGTGCAATCAGATATAGCAACTTAAGCATTGACAGGTGGTCCTATAACTGTGATATAGACTTTTGGGCAAAAATTGCATCGTTTTGGAAGCAGGCATTTTCTGGCAAGAGGGACGTATGTATAGTATAATAATATAATACGGTAGGTTGTCCATAGCCTCTATATACAACCTTGGCGATGTAAGTACATCGGTGCTTTGCCCCTCGGTTAATCTGTCACCTCAGGTCCTATATATAGGCTATAGACCTCCCTACCGTATATATATATTGCATGTGTATCATAATTATATAATATTGTGTATGTACACTTTGGACAAAAACATTTTGTTTTGTTTTAATTGAAAGCCACAACATCCTGCTGTGATTTTGCCCGCTTTACATTAGGAATTATTGCGCCTGATGATGCCGTTCTTTGCAATGTTAATGTGGTGCAAATATTTGTACTCTATAGGTAGAGTTGTTGTTAATTTAATATGTATGCAGGATGTCCTGCAGGATCTTTCTGGAATGATTGCCATGAGAAGTGTACCTGCACAAATGGGGGAATATGTGAATTGGACGGATCTTGTATATGCTCTCCAGGACTTACTGGACCCAACTGCACACAGAAAGGTATTTCGAGCATTTACTGTGTATACTTGAATACTTGCACATACATTTGTCTATGCGGGGTGAATCCTCCATTCATTCTAAATCAACTTTATATATGTAATGTTGAATAATACGGTCAAAACATAGCTAACTATAGTAAAATAATAACTAACCAGCAAAATTCATCAAGACAGTTATATAGCTGCAGTAGTACATTTCTTGGGCTGAGAAACACTAGGTCTTATGTTATATACACTATAATTTATGAAATTGAGTCATTGAAATTCGCATTTATAAATGGCCGACATTTGCAATCTCATTGTAAAGGCTTGAAATGATCATGTACAACAGAATTTCTGTGAGTTATCGTTGTAAAACACAGCAGAGACTGTGAGTAAAAAGCTTAAATGAAAGGTTGTTACAGTGAGTGGAAAAGCTTACAGTTAATAACAAGTATTTCGAGTAAAAAAACTCGTGGGGCTGCCGCCTAACTCGAACTACTTGCTCTAGCTCTCAATTGCTGGTTAGGGTAGTTGTGCACCAGGACCAAGTCATGTCAGTTTATTAGTGCATGCAATCAAACATATATACAAGCACACAATACCAGCATTCACACATGCAGGTTTGCACGGATTGGCACACTGTGCACAATTAAAGCATGTTTGTTCGAACGTTAACAAAGTTTAATAGCTTCACCAACAGGCAGTGCAAACACACAGGAGAAAACACGGGTCACAGAAGCATAAATGTGCACAGAAGGCCATTCGTTCGAGTGCAACGCAGCGCGCCAGCTCTGAAGACGATTCCAGTGTGTGTCACGTATTCCTGCACTAGAGACAGTCGGATAACCTTAGCGTAGACAATTCACGGGCTTCGCAAAGCTTGTCGTTGCGCCTGTCAATCATCCTCGGCAGTGTGGTGAAGACCACTAGTGTACAAGTCACAGCGAAGACGATGAAAACAATATTGTGCGCTCACCGAGTTCAGCGTCGCTCTTGTCCTTCGCCTAAGGCAGTAATTCGCGCAAACTTGAGCTTTTACGCCGTAGAACACAATGCCGTAGGCAAGAACATAACCAACGGCGACCTGGGCGACGTTTGAAGTCCTTTCCGTGCCGTCTCCCCTTCACG
This sequence comes from Aplysina aerophoba, assembly GCA_949841015.1. NCBI lineage: Eukaryota > Metazoa > Porifera > Demospongiae > Verongiida > Aplysinidae > Aplysina > Aplysina aerophoba. The sequence continues at coordinate 4,597,833 of OX465040.1, forward strand.
AACGCTAAGAAAATGGCCGCCTATATAAATGTTTCTCCTGCAATACTTCGCCTGTACTTGCAATATAAATTTCAGTGTAATAATACATCCGTAGCTTCACGTATTATATATATATATATCTTACCGTAACATGAAGCCATACAACAAAATCGCAAAATGAAAACAATATAGGGGCTGCCTGCGGCAGCCCCTAAAAATAGCTAGCTAGCTGAAGCAATCCGTTTAGCTACAAATTGAGCTACACATAAAGTACCTCACTTAAGTAGCTCTGAGCCTAATAACTACAGAGAGAGGAAAGACACAAAGTATAACTTTCTGTTAAATACATGAATGACAGACCATCTCACTCAACCTATCATGTACCAGCTGGCTTGTGTATATGGGACAGCTTAACTTGTTATTAATTTACTTTTCAATAATACTTTAGTAAGTTAGAACATAGACATGTACACCTATACAAGGGAGTTGCAGGAAGTTGGAGTAATACTTAGCACTACTCTTAACTGTAGACCCACAGACTACTCCAACTCTTTTGGGTTCATTAATCCTTCATCAGTGCAACATACCCATTTTAAACAACTGCAGTTAACATCCCAAGCTACATGTACACCATTCAGTATAGAGAGTATAGTCTTCCAATATTCGTTATTTAAATTCCTATTAGTGTGCCATTTGCAAAGCAAACTAGGTCATCGCCACTCCTACATATATATATATATATATGCATATATGTAGCACTGCCACAGTTTACCAATTTTAGCAATTTTAGTTCAAATCAAAGGATGAGTATTGCTATAATTATACTTCTTACATGCTTACAATGAACCTGATTCAAAGCAATAAGACCGACTGTTAATTGGTGAAATATACTGGAAAATATGTCAAACTGCTGATTAAACATTTAATGTTGTTTGATTAACATTTGACGTATCAGCAAAAAGATCTTCCTTTATTGGCTATAGATACGGTATACGCAGTAAAAAAGTAGTACGCCCGTAGCCGTAGTCGTAGTACGCCCGTAGCCGTAGTCGTAGTACGCCCGTAGCCGTAGTCGTAGTACGCCTGTAGCCGTAGTCGTAGTACGCCCGTAGCCGTAGTCGTAGTACGCCCGTAGCCGTAGTCGTAGTACGCCCGTAGCCGTAGTCGTAGTATGCCCGTACCCGTAGCAGTACTACGCCCGTACCCGTAGCAGTAGTACGCCTGTAGCTGTTGCCTGGAGTACGTAGTACGCCCGTATCAGTCTTAGCTCAGTTGGCATACGAAGTATAGCTACGTACGTATGCACTCGCAATTGAACGATTCCTCGGAATTTCAGCTTTCTGTGGTTGAATTGCGCTAGCATCTGAGTAGCCTTGCGTAGCACGACCGCTTCCTCGCCTCCACTTTCGTGGTAAAGTCGTTACGCAAGGCGAAAATGGAGGCAAGAAGGGTTTGGCTAGCTACGCTAGCGTCTAAGAGGCCATACCTCCGTCAATCGTCAGATTTACCTTTCATGATTGTAGTGACCAGAGGTTAGCTTACACCCGGCCGCAAGCCCATAGTACGCCTGTATAGCACGCCCGTAGTTGTAGCCGCAATACGCCCGTAGCCGTAAGCGTAGTACACCCGTAGCCTTAGACCTAGTACGCCTGTAGCCATAAGCGTAGCACGCCCGTAGCCGTAAGCGTCGTATGCCCATAGCCGTAAGCGTAGTACGCCCGTAGCCGTGACCGTAGTACGCCCGTAGCCGTAGGTGTAGTACGCCCGTAGAACGTTAACTTTTTGAATGTGTGTACCGTATACGTATATAATTATGACAGCTTTCCCATTTCTACATGTAGACCTGTACCATGCTCTCCTGGACTCTTATCTGGTTTCTTTCTTGGAGAATATTGACAACACGCAAATGAGGCATATCTTTGCCCTTACTGGTGTCACAAATAGCTCTGTCTCCATTACAGAGAAGTGTGATGACTCCCAGTCCCAAGTATCACACTATCATCTAAGTTCATACAATTTACTAGACCTGCAATTCTCACCTACAATGCAGACTGTTGTCCACATTTCTGCTAGTCAGGCCGTCAGCATATTTGGAGAAGATAACGGTGGAGGAACCTTTGCAGCATTGCCAATTTCTCCTCTCCTGGGAGATCCAGAGTTTGAGGAGTATCTAGCTATGTCGCATGCTAACAACATTGTGGAGACAAACTTTATGGGTTTCATTATTATTGTTGCATCCACTGATAATACAGAAGTCAAGGTCACTCCGGGACAAAACACTTCTTCTTTTGAAGAAGAACTTTCAGAGGAGGAATATGAAGAGGCTGTGATTTTTCTGCACAGGCTGGATACTCTGACACTCACATCATATAATGACCTGACAGGAACAGTCGTAAGGGCAGATAAACCTATTGCAGTTTATAGTGGTCACGAGTGTGGAAATATACCTGTAGATATCAGCAGCTGCGGCCATCTTGTTGAGCAGATGCCTCCAGTAAGGGTGCTAGGTTACTGCTACATTGTCACATCATTCATGGGTAGGCAGGACGGCAGCTACGTGAAGTTTGTTGCGGCTGTAGATGTAACTTATGTTGAAGCATATGAGAATGATAACATTGTGGTAACATACGGCCCACTTTATCAAGGAATGTTTCATGAACGATATCTTGATCCCGGCAGAGTTTTAGTACTCAAATCAAGCCAGCCCATCATGGTTGCACAATTTAGTCCAGGGACTCAGCTAGATGACATTGGTGCACCATTCATGATTGTGCTTCCCAGTCTATCGCAGTTGGTCAGTGAAGTGCCCTTCTACTCCAAGAAGAACGTTGATGTGAACTATTTCCACTACATCACAATTACTGTCCCGTCACGGTATTACGATGAAGATACAATTATCCTTGATGGTGAACCAATTCATTCCAATGCAACAACTACTGTCCAGTCACCTTTGTGTGGGAACTTCACCTTAGCTAGCCTGGAGGTTGCCCCAGGTCACCACTACCTTCAGCATACCACACCAAGCGCTGGATTTCTTCTCTCGGTCTATGGCTTTGCTCCTGGAACCTCCTACGGGTATTCCCCTGGACTTAACCAAGGTGAGAGAATCTTTGTGCATTTGCTAGTGTTTACCCAATGAGTTGTATAGTATAATTTAACTATATAATTACATGCAGTAAGTAGGTGAGTTCCTCATTGAAAGTACGTACAACATGCGTAGTATTTTGAAGGGATGAGGGTACTTATTTCAGTATAATTGTTGTTATTCATGTATCTCCTCATAGTCCTGTCCCGTGATGGTGCCTCCAGTAGCATGGAAGACCATCAGGAGTGATGCTAAAGATTCTCACACAGAAGGCAAATGTAGGACATAGAAAGAATAGTTGCGGTTAGGCTAGAGGGGTCAGTATATTTGGAGCAGTGAATCAGTATAACACAAAAGATACTTACTGTAGGCGAGTGTATTCTATATAGGTTGCTGTAGATTATTTCTGTGTGTGGAAAAAACATTGACAATTTGATCATTAATGCTGTGTACTCTATTACATATATTAATGCTCTGCCTCTCAGAAGTTGTCGCATGCATTAGTGCATGTCTGAGTATGAAAACGTACTCAGCAGCGGGAATATCTAGGTTACTGCGCATCTCTAGCTAGACTACGTAGACAGTCATCTTTGCAAACCTGCATCATCACGTAAAGGCTGCCGGGGTTTTGCTTGTTCTAATAAGCATTATTAAGGTTCGGCCTGTATACAGATTTTAAGGCGTAAATAATTTTGGGAGGTACCAACATTGACTTTTATCAAAATTATTTTATTGCAGTGTATCCTGCATGTTCGATGCAGAAGGTTATCGAGACTTGTTTTATAGAATATATTCAGTGTATATAATAATAATTATAATAAAACGGTATATACCAATGTAAAATATATAATATATAGCATGTACGTACAACTGATTATTCAGCAATAAATATATATAATTATACATAAAGGAATATAATATATAAATATCACAGTAATATAATGAATATCACTGATAAAACCAATCATGTCTATAGTGTATTGTAAAGTATATATACAGTAAAGCAAACACAAAATACTTGTATACAGTAATAATAACAAACCTAAGCAGAGCAGAACACTGCTAGTTTACCAAAGATCATTGACATCTAGATAAAAACATCGTCCACTACACGTGCAGTACCCTTGATCGATGCTGCATTGCATTTGCATGCTGCATCTGCATGCTGCATATAATTATAGTAATTACAATAATTATTGTAATCATTTTGCTTATGGTCTTTCTGTACAATGACCAAAACCGTTGCATTGCAGTATATGACATTGTAGCATGCTTGGTATATGTAACAACATTGAAAAACATTAACATGTTGAAATTATTATTTCTTAACTATCCTTTAAGTCAACCTTTACCGCTACCCTTCAGTAGTAGAATAATATTGCTTGTGTACGAAAATTTAATTATTATAATATAATAATTTGTAGCCCGGGCAGCCTGAACATCAAAACAAATGAGTATATAGACATTTCATCCTGTATCACTCAAGGCATCCTGGGTAATATATATATATTCATATTATCCAGAATATACTGGGAAATACTTATATTTTCCAGGATATGTGGTTAATTCACAACTCAAAAGGTCACAAAGGGCTACAAATTGATTAAACCTTTTCTTTCAGGATTATAAAGAGGCTGTGATTGTTCGGCACAGGTTTACAGTAGTCACGAGCGTGAAAATATACCTGTAATGTCAACAGCTGCCACATCATTGAGCAGTTGACTCCAGTAAGAGTGCTGGGTTACTGCTAGGACGGGAGCTATGTGAAGTTTGCTACGGCTGTAGGTGTAGCTTATATATTATAATTATGTTGAAGCATATGAGAATGATAACATTGTGGCAACATATACGTATATGACCGACTTGATGGACAAAAAGGTTTATGAAAATTAATATCTTGGTTCTGGCAGATTTTTAGTACTCAACATCAAGCCAGCCCAGGTCAGTCCAGGCGCTCAGTTAAATGACATCGTTCGGTGCACCATTCATGATTGTGCTTCCCAGTCTATCCCAGTTTGTCAGTGAAGTGCCCTTCTACTCCAAGAACTGCAGTGACGAAAACTATGCAACTGTCCCTCGCAGTTCTTCCTTAATTGGGGAGAGAACCAGCACAGAAAACTGCACCAGTGCTCCTTGCTAATGGATGGATGGTAGTTGTGTCAAAGGCTTGAATCTCATCAATGCGTACCATCTATAATGACAGCTTCCATCTTACATAATATTATATATTTTGTATCAGCTATAGTAGTTTCCAGTTTTCACTCGATGTATGTACGTTAGGCTATAGAAAATCTGATTGCCTAGCTAATGCCCTATTTGTGGAGTATAACTGTAATAGCACCTGACATGTGTGTGAACATGTGTGTGGACAGTTGTATGCTAATTGATCAATGTTGTTCAATGTTTTTGCTGTGTTGCTGGTTGTTACTGTTTAACTGTTTTATGTTGTTGTGCGCTGTACACATGTTTTAGACCTGTATATAAGGGAGCTGTCTTGCACTGTTTGAATGAGTTGTGTTAAGCTGAGCAAAGTCAATCCTCTGAATGAACAAAGCACAGTATCGCATAATAACTAGCTATCATGCCAACTGTGTCATGCCAGTCCGCTGCGTATGCTGTGAAGGACCGGAACAATCGGGAAAACGTTGTCTGTATTATTTACTTATGGCTCGCAATAAGTCGAATTCTTATATGCATGGCGAACAACTAGGTCTAATGAGTGTAGCTAGCTAGCTAAGCTATCAATTCGTACGTAGTCAGCTAGCTAGCTATAGCTACTACACATGTAAAAATAGGAATAGGCCTCAAGAACGTAAAAGGGCTGCAAGAGCTGCATATGATTCGTTTATCCGTGCCACAGAGAACAGTGAACTGAGGAGAGATGCATATAGCTAACTAGCCATAGGTAATGCACCTCCCATGCAGTACGCTACACCATCGTACGTATTTTATATATAGCTATGCATAATACATTAATGTTCAAATGTATAGCCAATTGGCTATACATTTGAACATTTAAATGCCTGCATGCCATAAAAGCAGTCTCACGCGAGACTGCTTTATCCAGCGACCTTCCAATTCCCTCCATTATTTTATATCAGACGTCATGACGTCAGATATAAAATTGGAGGGAACGAACCTGGCTACGCGCGCGGGTATATATATACGCGCATGGTCATTCTTGGCTATAGGGCTTCAATTGAATACAACAGCCTTCCCTCCATCCCAGACCCTAGACACCGGTCGCGACTCGGATCGAGTGTGGAGTTGGCCTGCAATCCTAAGTGAGAGCCAGCTGGCAGCTAAAAGGTGAGTGAGAGTTTAGGTAGCTAGCTAGCTATAGCTAGTGTGCGAAATGAAGTGATCAGGATGCGTGTGGTGCCTGTGGTGTCGGAAAGTGATAGAATATCTGCGAAATATATACACCACTTTCCGACATCTCGCACAGGTACCACCATTATTGTATACCATGCACGATGTCACTATAAAAATACAGCACTCATTCCAGAGGTAGCCAAATATACCGTAGGAGTCGTTGACAGATCTTTAGCTGTCGATGCTGTGAGTTGGCAGTCTTGCCACTGTGTAGTCAGTACTCAGACGTCAGTAGGCTATTATACCTGAGTATGGTTTACTATGGAGATTCATTTGCTCAAGCGTGTATTATTCTGTGCAAAGTTGCCATGGTATGCCACTTAGCTTGCAGAGTTGCTTCACGAATAGCATATTTTTATTGAAGTACCTAACTGAACGGCTCGTAGTCTGCCAGGAAATCACAACTACAAAACTACATTGCTAACAGATGCGGATCTGAAGGCTGCACTGCATAGAATGTACTGGCAGTGTGGACAAGCTGATCACCAATCGCTGAAAGCATGACGCCTACACAATGTGCACAGATTGGCAAATACGCTAAGTTCTTAGGTTTTAACACAGCCACAGTTGGCCAACCGTGCAGGTTATAGCATATAAATTTGCCGATATAAAATATAGCGATCTTGCACTAGCCTGCTAAATTGCCAAATTTTTATTCCCCACCTTTTTATGGCCATACGATATTCCCTCATCTATTACTTAATGTAATTTATGATTATTCGAACCGGTTAGAATGCCTGCATAACTAATAGCTGGGTATTCATGGCTGCCTATACTACGCATTTTATGTACAAGTGAAGTCTTAGGTGTTGTGTTCTGAGGCATTGATGTTAACTTCCATAATAGTAAGATATAACCCTTCAATTCCTTATTTAGTACATGGTGTTTATGGTAATACGCTATGACTAAACTGGTGAATGACATGTGATGATTCATTCTATATGCGTACTTCTTGCTATATGGATCACCTGGTGTGTATTTTAGTCACGTGCATTCATGTGCATCATCCTGTACGATTTTTGTATACAACCATTCATATACACTTTTGTTTATGACAGTGAGACTGCGGAATCCTTAAATGATCAGGGTTGAGGATCACAGCTGTGTACTGTAATGCATGACTGCACATATTGAATTTGTGCCAGCAGCAGTGATTCTACACCTCTGAAGGGGCTTCACTTACTTGTGCACTTATTAGATGCATAATGTAACCATCTGTGTTGTGTTGTCATGACCATAATGGTGCCATTCACCAAGGCCATTTTATTATCTATATCAGTTTAGCATATTGTTCTAAGGTAGTCAATATTCTGTTGATAGCCAGAAACTTGTTCCCGAATCTGATTTTGTTCTGTTGTGGAGCGTAGAGTAGTGTATATGGTAGCCAACCAATCAAATAGGCTCAGATCTTGTTGATCTGCAGCTTTTTATTGTCCGTAACATGCGTTTGTCTGAATGCCTATATACATATGATATAATTTTATATCATATTGTTAACCACTTACAACTTTCAGCGAGAGGGAATGAGTGACCAGGGAATATTGATCCTTGGAAATTAGATGCATTATACACTTATTGGCTTTGTAAGCCATCTCTTAGGTATCCATGCAGAGAGCATGCAGATTTATGTTCTATCTCCCACGCACTCATGCACACACACACACAGACACACACACACACACACACACACACACACACACACACACACACACACACACACACACAAGCACACTTGTGTTGTACTTGTTCTTTTACTTGCATTGTATTGGTACTAGTATTTGCATTAGTTATGACACTCTCAAGTGTGGTACGTACGTGATATCCCCTCAGCATTTGACCTCGGGGATATCACTTATGTGTATATATACCGCACTTGAGAGTGGTATCAACTAATGGTCATATATGTTCCTGGCAATCAAGCTTATAACATTCGTTGATTCTCCTTGATGTACGGTCAGGTAGCCATCTATCACACACATACGTACATCCTGTCCTATCTAGAGCATACAATATTAGTTCTTTGATCTATATGTAGTGGTCAAAGCAATGGGAGGATGACATGACCATCTGCGGATTCTAATTGGTACACATATTCGAACTGTGTTCCCATGCGTATAATGAAATTAACACCTAATTGCCACAATGGAGTTTGTCTGTATCCCATAAAAGTTAAAACCATCAAGCCAGATTGTTACACCAAGTGCAATAGCTACCCAACTGATGCCCATGCTTGGACAAACTCAACACACACAACACACACACGCAGAGCTCTCTTTGAACAGCTGTCAGCACAAACCTCAGCATGCATGACTTGCTGTACGGCTGCACTATAGCTTTCTGGCAGAGCTAAAGAGTTTCCTGGTACTATAGGTTGGTTCTATACACCATCTCTGTTGTTATATAATCAGTGGCGATTGTCCTAGCTTCGTATAAGTATAGCCGTGCTTTTGCTTAGAAGTACCAGTCTCCATTTGCTCTTCTTGATGTTCCCCTGCATCTATGGTTCAGTACATTAGCACCAAAAGAAGCCACGAGTGACCGTTTCACTATGTGGTTAGTCTGTATAAAGTAAACAATACACAGTGCACTTATAATGAGTGATTGCATACAGGTTTTGTTCAGATTCTTAACTATCAGTACTATGAATGTCTAACTGCACGAGTGGCATAGACAATAAGTAGCCATATCCTTCAGCTAATGTTCAGCTGATTGACAGACAATTGCCTTTATGGTGTATATAGCACACAACTGGCAGCCTGAAGATACGTATATGCGCATTGCTATGTATGTATACGTACTTAGGCTTTTTAGCTGATTCGCTAGCTGCATGTCAACAAGCAAAGTCTTGATGATTATTAGCGGCATTAGTTTCTGCATGTATTGTGTGTTTGCAGGAGCCATGTTCACTAAGGCAGAAGTGCCATTCCTCCTGGCCATAGTCCTGCTCTGTGTTCTCTGGAATGAGGCACAAGGAAGATGTTCCAGGTGCCCCAGCAATGATTGCTCCCAAACTGGCATATCAGAAGGGTAAGACAATGTTTGAATACATGTGCACACATGATTGCAGTTTGTTAGCGAACATGTACATGCTATAATGCAATTGCATATCTCAACTTTCTGTGTTGAGTTGCAATCATTTTGCTTCTTTGCACACTTATATACTCACTTGACCATCGTTCTACATGTGCAGAAAGTGCTTCAGAGCCCGATACTTCACTACAACCCATCTGATATCATACTATATAACAACATATTTCCGAGGAACCCGTCTGGGCTCCTCCATCTATAGATGTGGCAGCTGGTTTATCAGAAGGAGGTGCACCAGATACCACACCAATTACCACCAGGAGTGAGTGTATTTTCAGCAATGGCACCTAAGGTTAATATACTGTACCTGTTGTTTCTTCAGTGATTCTAAAATGAAAAGTAATCAACATCACTGCAGTGATTGTGAGCCTAATACAATCTCTGCAGGTCCAGAAGCACACTAAAATACAGTGTAGGAGAAAGACAGAACCTAGCCTGTGATGCTTACTGCTGTCTAGGGGATGAGCAGCTCTCTGGAGAAAATTGTAAGTATTTTCTTGGAGTTTAAATGACATATTATTATAGCAGTATTATAGCAAGCGTTCAGGGCATAGAGAATGCACAACTTATATAGCAGTATGTGATAATATAACGTTATCGTTTCATTTTGTTCCGGTTTTGTTTATATGAAAAGGTCGATTCATTTGTACGGATGGTCCGTTTCGTGTGTTTGTTTAAGCCTTCTGGCAGAATGGAGGAGACACGATTGCGTAGAAACCAAATGATCATGTGGTCTAGATCTACAATTAGGCCTGGTGTTTAAAAGGGTAGCATTGGGAAGGATTCGTTGTTTCTGCCTTTTACAAGCGGCAAGAGATTACAGCAGGTACAAGAGACAGCACATTCTCCACTTCGCGCGAATGGGCTAACTATCTGCTGCATGTTATGAGAGGAGGGCTTAATAGCGAAGGAGCAACAGCAACAGGGCACGAAGGAGCAACAGCAACAGGGCGCGAAGGAGCAGCAGCAACAGGGTGCGAAGGAATAGTAGTAATGGGGGTGTGGAGCTAAGCAGCAGAACTCGAATGAGGGCAAACAAGTAGTATACCGACGAATGATCATTCGAGTATCCCGACGGCACCCAACCCTCTGTTATTGTTTCTCGCACTGCCCAATTGTTTGATTTATTTAGCGCTAAATCGTTCTTGATTGTTTTACTTACCGACGAATTGTTTTAGAACTGTCCGTCGGTTTTGCCTAAGCAGGGGGTATTTTGTACAATGGAAAAGGACATTCTGTTTTCGTTTTGTTTTGTAAAACTGGAATGGTAACAATATATTGTCACATACCGTAGTTTTAATTGACTAAACAATGAATTATTATGGTAAAGAGCTGTTAAAGTTTGTGCTTGATCAATTGAGGTAGAACAATTAATGGAGGAAGGGCAAGCAGGTATCAGTGGTTGTGCCATTCCAACATCTGGTTCATTCAATATATCTGCATGGCTGCTCTCATCTTGGTAGACATTTTAAACCTGTTACTAAATTATTGTATATAGATTAAACCATAGCTTTTAATGTGTTACAGGGTATAACTGATGATATACTATAACACAGGAAGGACCTAAGATTTACAGCCTGTATCCCATAATTGGATACGTTCGGGAATGGCGCACTGGGCCCGAATTGGTTTTGCTTCATATTTGTTACTGAGTTTAGGATGTGCTTCAATCCCTACTGTCTAGGACCGAGTCAGACTCTTGTGTTGCCCATCTAGATGGCTGAGATTTGCGTTCATTACATTCAGCCGGTGGACCACAGTGAGACTAACTACCTGGGCTTGACCAGTTGTGGGGAGAGCCAACCAGGCGGCGCAGCCATCTCGACCATTACCTGTGTTAGACCTGCTGGAGAATCCAGTTGCCGGTAACTTGTGCTTGCACGGTTCAATGATGGATCTGGGAAGTGCTAGGGCGGTAGGCGGAGCTAGACCCTTATCTGCAAAGAAGTGTGAATTAAGTTTCCCCGTTGAAACTTCTGAAAGGAAAATCCTGTTTTGAAGTTGGCATGGCTATGGGTCCTGCAGCCAGCATAGGTCACCAAAAGCTTGGGGGCATCACCACACACCGAATGATATATCCTAAAAATTGATTGAGATTGAATGAATCTGTGTTGTGTATGCATGCATGCATATGCATGTGTATGCAAGTGTGTGCGAGTGCATTTGTGAATCGATTCATTGGATATCCCAGTGCAGATCACAGATTCCACCAGTTAGCTAGATATATATAAAATGCATGGTAATAATTTAAGTGGTTTGCCGGTGTAGTGTCTATAGACACTTTGTTCTGTAGTTGTACTTTTCACCGTGTGCATGTCTTTGCTCATTGCTATACTATTATCTCGTTAGGATTTTTGGTTATACGTATGAAGAGTACATAAGAGATATGAGTATGCAACCGCATATCCGCACACAGATTTTTCTAAAATGATGCAGCGAAATTTCGCACGTAGCATGGTAACTCTATTAGTAGTGTGACATAATGCATGAATACTACGTAAGTAACTCGCTCACCGATGCAATAACATCTATGATTTTGATCACTGTATGTATTGTGCTTCTTCAGTTTGTTATTTGGGGCTTATAGTGATGCCTAGGACACCCCTGCAATGCCTGTGAGGAAAGAAATGTTTGCAGTGGTCTGCAAACTTTGACTTGGACAACTTAGGAGCAATTACTGCCATCCACAGCTGTACAGCGCTCTCCTAGGATATTCATGGTGGCTATGCAGCAGGTGTTCTGTGCTTGTACTGTTTGGTAGAAGTAGGTCTGTTGGTGAAATCATCTTCTGTAAGTGTCACGTTATCACTCTATACGAAGCTGAGCATCCATAGCCATTACGTCAAATCATTAATATATTGCCATACAAAAGCACGACGTTTTACGACATAGTTTTAGAAATATGCTGTTACGGGTGAGTACCTTTAACGTGGTTGCATATTCTTAAGTCTTATGTACTCTTACTTGTATCTAGCATGTGATTTGGAAGCTTTTCCATGGCATACTTACACGAAGTTGTAGTTGCACAGCTGCCTTCTGTCCTTGTTGTTAAATGATTGTTGAACCTGGTTGCGAGTGACCATTGCAGTGCACGAGAGTGCCAGTTCTGATATTCTGATGTTCCAGGTAGTTTCAGCCACAATTTCTAGAATCTTTGGCAGCGAACTACCGTTAAAATACTATGTCCAAAATGTTTCAGTGCATTTCATGTGTTTTTGGGACCAGGCGAAGTTATGACAAGATTTTGGATACTGTATCGGTAGATGTATAGGCTTATCTGTCCCATTATATTACTGTATCTTGCTTTACAGTGAGGTGATATACTGACTACTAAAGGGATATCTTTGTAGACATTTGCCCCACACTGCATCTGGCTGCAATATGTTTAATTAAGCAGATGGGGATTTGTACACATTACCCAGTATAGGAGATTTGTGACAAATTGCAGTAATCACTGGATATTACGCCACCTGACCAGGTTAGTAAAACTGATACCATGGCCAGGGGACACGAGGTCCTATTTGCGGCAACCAGTGATCGCCTCCTCAGTCATCCAACAAAGGATGTATTGAGCCACAGACAGCAGTTTCGCCCTAATTGGGGCTCATCAGTGTGGCGTACTGATGGTCGATGCCAGATGACCGGCTGCTTCTAAATCCATCCCAAGTGAAACACTTGTGGTTTCAATAGAAACAGGTAGAGGCTAACAGTCAAGGCGTGACTGAGCGCTCTGTAGGCAGATGGGGATTTGTACACAGTGCCCAGTGTAGGGGATTTGTGACAATGGCAATGTTTAATTAAGGTCTGTAATTCTTTTATGTTTATGTATCGAGTGCTTTATAAATGGAACAGTGTCATCTAGGTGCAAATTAAAGGTTGACTTGTAGTTCATTGGTGTCAAATGTCAAAATGTTATTACAATGAATGCTTGGCTATTCTCTGAAGGTTATAGTAATGGCAGAGTACGACTGATTGGTGGAGCTACATCACGAGAAGGGAGAGTTGAGATTTGGTATAATCGTCAGTGGAACACTATTTGTGATGACTTGTGGGATATCAATGATGCAAATGTTGTATGTCAACAACTCAGATTTCAAGAAGCAGTAACAGCCCATCGCAGTGCTCATCATGGGCGGGGCTCAGGACAGATACTCCTTGATGACCTGCAATGCACTGGAAGGGAAGCATCTCTTTTGGAATGCAGTCATAGGGGGATCAACATCCATGACTGTGGGCATGGTGAAGATGCAAGTGTGACATGTGAGTGTCGTCTTTGCTTGGATATAAGTCCAACTATAAACATAACTATATAAGAATATGAATAGCTGTCTATATCTAAGGTTCTTACTGTGCATACAATGCATGTAACATCTTACAGGTACCACGGCTAGTTTTTCTAGTGGTGCTGTACGGCTGACAAATGGGTATGCACCTTCAGTGGGCAGAGTCGAGATATGGTATTCAGAGCAGTGGAACACAGTGTGTGATGATAGCTGGAGCATTACTGATGCAAGAGTTGTGTGCCGTCAACTTGGCTACCAAGGAGCTGCACTTGTCCATGATAATGCCAATTTTGGTGAAGGATCAGGTGGAATCCTTTTGGATGATTTGGACTGCACTGGAGCAGAGACATCTCTTCTACAGTGCACTCACAATGGCCTGTATAACCACAACTGTGACCACGATGAAGATGCAAGTGTGACATGTGAGTGAAGATTTCATTGTTGCACATGAACTGACCAGCTTTGCTTATGATGAATGCATGCCTTTGATAAAGATTAATAGGCATCATGGGCGTTTATACACTGTGCCAAGTGTAGGGTGATAGTGATAAATGGCAGTAATACCCGGTGATTACTGCCTCTAATCATTGACAAATAAGGTGTTGTCAGTGCACTTATTGAATGTTTTCTCAATGGTGTACTCTGTAACAGAGAGTGTACTACTACTACTACTACTGGAATGGTCATAGCTTAGGTGAAATGAACTATTGCTAACCAACCAATTCTACCCAGTCTAGCTACATTTCATGCACTGAAGATTTGTACTGTTAAAACTATGAATAGACTATTTAACTCTCATGTGCAGTATCGCTTTATATTTTCACAATACATGCATATGCAGCATGCAAGGCTGTCTTCGCTTTCCAAGCTGATATCTAGCAGAGAACCATTGAACCTTAATGCAGTAGCCAGACCTGAAGCTCATTGCATTGTAGCTACACCTATACAATAGGTAGAAAGTGATTTTTAGATTTTGGTTCTGATAAGGTTTGCACTTATTCAGTTGTGTCAAAGTTGGTCTATGTACATGCAGGTGGCTGCGGTGACCCTGGTACAGGCATTGGCCTTATTTGTTCTCTCAGTGGAACTGCAGTTGGTAACACTGTGACATGCAGTTGCCAAACTGGATACATCTTGTCAGGGAGTAGTACCAGGATATGTCAGCCGAATGGGTATTGGTCCAGCGCTATCCCAAGATGCGATAGTAAGTGGTGCATGGCGTTATTCTATCTTACAGAATGGATTAACATTGCAAAAAATATGCCATGCATCTCTACGGTAACATATAATTGTCCATATTTTTATTTTCTGTACTGTCAGGATTCTGTGATATTCCAAGGCCCTTAACAAACGGACGGACAAACTATACTTGCACCCATGTTGGGTGCACTGTCACTTACACCTGTAACACAGGGTACTTGAGGACTGCAGGTAGCTCTAGTAGAACATGTCTGTCAAGTGGACACTGGTCTGGGAGTCATCCAGTGTGTTCACGTAAGTCCCAGGTGCACATGTGCTTGCAAGTGCACCTGTTTACTGAACATCTAGCTGTTTTACACCAGGTGGTGTGCAGCTTGAACAGTTGGTGTTCCTCTAGGAAACTAATGTTTGCTATAACATGCCCAGTCAGACATATGGATTAGCTCATTATTTCCTCTTGTGGGGTGTATTTGTGTATGTGATTTTGGTATTTTTGACTTTCTTTTGTACAAAACGTGTAACGCTTAGAATTGAAGGTATAGACAATAAAAGAGGTGGGACTAATCTTTGCATAGTTTAAAGACCTTCAGAGTATCAAGGTTGAAACACCAGCCTGCAGTATCCGACGGCTAGCTACCACTAATCACTGAACCGGCACCAGGCAGACCATTAACTCCATGAATCAACACGAGGCAAAAGCACTGCACTGCGCATGCGTACAACAAGGTAAGGCAAGCTGTCCCTAAGTAATCATGCATACATTATATTGTATAGTCTAGCACAGTTCACTACACTCCTCCCCCCATAAAGGAGACTTAATATGTCAAGCGGTCTGGGGGTCTTCTAGCGCGAGATGGGTAATGTCGCCCTGGTTCTTCAACTCCGTGGGTCAATTCCGATGTCAACTCCTGAGTCGGGGAATCAACCATCTGCGCATCTAATTCCCTGACAGTAACAGGTATGTCGAAAGTATCCGGAGAAGTCGTGGTAACATCCTTGGCAACATCCTTTAGGGACCGAGGGATGTCCTCATCATCAGCCAGTTCTGCTGATTGATCACTCCTGGCACCTCGTTTCCTGATATGGTCCATGTGTCGATTGCAGGTACGGCCATCTTGCAGCTGAATTTCAAAAGACAGCGGACCCGTCTGTGCCCAAATGTGCCCAGGCAACCACCTCTCTCCCTGTCCAAAATTCCGGAGGAATACTTCCTCTCCCACGTCAAAACTGCGAGCTCTACAATGCCGATCATGATCTTCCTTCTGTCTAAGTTGTTTCTCAAGAACTCGTTGCTGGATACTCGGTTGAAGACAATCCAGCCTTGAACGAAGTCTACGACCTAAGAGCAACTCTGCTGGTGAAACTCCTGTCGTTGAATGTGGTGTAAGCCTGTAGTGGAAAAGAAATCGGGCAAGTCGGTCATGCACCGTGCCACTTGTGGTTTTGCGAAATCCCTGCTTGAAAATCTGCACTCCTCTCTCGGCCAGTCCATTAGAGGATGGATGGTAGGCTGCAACCCGGATGTGGCGAATGCCATTCACCTCACAAAACTTGCGAAATTCTTCAGCCACGAACTGTGGGCCATTGTCTGAAACTACGGACTCAGGAATGCCGAATTGTGCGAACAACTGCCGTAGATGCTGGATTGTGTTCAAGGCTGTGGCTATCTTCATTGGCACTACCTCCAACCACTTGGAGTGGGCATCCATGACCACTAGAAACATCCTTCCCTCTAAGGGGCCAGCAAAGTCAACGTGTAACCGCATCCAAGGTCGGGTGGGCCAGGACCAAGGGTGTAATGGGGCAGTTGGTGGAGAGGGACGTTCCTGCTGGCACTCATGACACAGTCTGACCATCTGTTCAATTTCGAGGTCCATGCCTGGCCACCATACCAGGCTTCGTGCCAGAGCCTTCATTCTTGAGACCCCTGGGTGTCCACCATGCAGGTCTACCAAAACCAATTCTCGGCCTGGTGGGGGAACCACCACTCGGTCACCCAGCAGCACACAACCATTGTGTACGGAGAGTTCCAATCGCCTAACCCAAAAGGGTCGCAGATCATGGTCTGGCCTTTCCGGCCAACCAGTGCGTATGTGCTGCAGCACTCGTGACAGACATGGGTCCCGGCGAGTCCATTGGGCAATCTGTGTGGCTGAGATAGGTGCAGTCTGCAGTCTTTCCACCATCAGTACCAGTTCCCCAGAGAGTGGTGTTTCCACCGGAGTGTCTGGCAATGGCAAACGACTCAAGGCATCTGCATTAGCATGTTGGCTGGTGCTTCGACAAACGATAGAATACTCAAACGATGCCAGTGTCAGGGCCCAGCGTTGGATCCGGCCTGATGCTTGTGGTGGAATTGCCTTGTTTTCATTGAACAGGGTCAGCAAGGGTTTGTGATCAGTCTGTAAGGTGAAGTGATAGCCATATAAATAGGACCGAAACTTTTGCACCCCGAACACACATGCCAGTGCTTCCTTGTCTATTTGCGAGTAATTCTGCTCTGCCTTAGTGAGAGTGCGAGAGGCAAAACCAACTGGCTTCTCAGAGCCATCAGGCATTCGGTGGGAAAGGACGGCTCCAATGCCATATGCTGAGGCGTCACAGGCCAAGATGATTTTTAGGGTGGGATCAAAATGAACCAACAAGCTGGATTTCTGTAATAGTTTCTTGGACTCCTCAAATACTGCAGCTTGATCTGATGTCCATTGCCAACATACACCATCTTTCAGTAGCAGGTACAGAGGGGCGAGTGTGGTGGACAGGTTGGGCAGAAAACGTGAGTAATAGGAAAGGAGGCCCAAGTATGATTTCAATGCTGCTACGTTCTGCGGGCTAGGGAATTCATGCAGCGCTTCCACCTTTTCCGCAATTGGGTGGAGGCCTTCCGCATCAATCTGGTGACCCAGATATGTGACAGAGGACCCCAGAAAAACACATTTGTCCTTCCGCAGCTTTAGTCCAGCCTCCTGCAGTTTTTGCAATACTGCCTCCAGGGTGTCCAGATGCTCTTGCTCAGATGGCCCGGTGATGAGTATGTCATCGAGGTAGACCACTACCCCTGGAATGCTACCAAGGAGGCTCTCCATTACCCTTTGAAAGATACCTGGTGCTGACGACACACCAAAGGGTAGGCGATTGTAACGATACAATCCTCGTTGAGTATTGATGACCACGAGACTCCTGGAATCGTCATCCAAAAGGATTTGCTGATAGGCTTGACTCATGTCTAGTTTCGTGAATGACTGGCCTCCTGCTAGTTTCGCGAACAAATCTTCTATGCGACGAATTGGGTAACGGTCAAGTTTGGATGCCTGATTGACGGTGAGTTTAAAGTCACCACAAATGCGCAAGGATTTGCCATCTTGCTTCACTACTGGGACAATAGGCGCTGCCCAGTCTGCAAACTGTACGGGGGTGATGATGCTCTCCCTTTCCAAACGCTCCAACTCCTCATTAACCTGTCCTTGCAAGGCATAGGGGACTGGGCGTGCTTTACAGAAGCGCGGTTGCGTTCCCGGCTCAACAATAATCTTTGCCTCATAACCTTTTAGGGTACCTAGTCCCTCCTCAAACAAAACCTGATGCTTGTCCAAAACACTGGCCAACCTCTTGCTCTTCACCATGTTGATTGATTTCCAGTCAAGGTGAATGGCTGACAACCAGTCGCGTCCAAACAAGCTTGGGCCATCCCCTTCAACAACTATCAGAGGCAACTTTGTCTGTTGCCCCTGGTATTACACTTCCACGTCCACCTTGCCTACCACCGGAATGGCTTCCCCCGAGTATGTGCGCAATTGAGTTCTAGTAGCCTGCGTTGTGTGACTAGGCAGTATCATTCGAAATGTCTTCTCTGAGACCAATGATACTCCTGCCCCGGTGTCGAGTTCCATCACCAAGGGCTTCCCTTCTAACTTCACTTCTATTTCCAAGGGACTGCCTGGTTCAGACCTAATCTGCTTTAGCCAGGAGGTTCTCTCGACCTCCTGATCAACCTCCACAGTCTGAACCTGGCCCCTTCTAGGTAGTTGCCCATTTCTTTGGTTAGACTTTTGGGTAGATTGGCCCTGGAGTTGGGCTCGACGGACGGCCCGAATGTGTCCTCTTTTCCCACAATTGTAACACACGGCTGAGATCATGGGACATTGAGAGGCCCTATGTCTGGCTTTTCCACACCGATAACAGTTGGTGCCCTCCCCTGCACTAACCTTATTCACCTCCTGGGTGGCAGGAAGTGTCTCCTGCAACTGTCTGGCATTCCTTGCTGCTGCCTCTCTTCCTTGGGCAACATCCACAGCCTTTGCGAAGGATAGCTCTGTCTCCGTCAGCAGCGCTTTTTGCGTTCCCTCGTCTTTCAGACCACAAACAAACCGGTCTCTGAGCGCCTCATCCAAGTACGCGCCGAACTCGCAGTGTGTGGCCAGTCGACGGAGTTCCGCTACGTACTCCGCCACTGTCTCTCCTGGTGTCTGGCCTCGCTGATGGAACTTGAAACGCTCGGCAATGATGAGCGGTTACGGCTCGAAATGGCTTTTCAGGGCCGTCACTAGCTCCTTGAAGGATTTATCCTTGAGCGCAGCTGGCGCCAGGAGGTTCCGTAGGAGGTCGTACATCTTTCCACCTATGGCGCTCAACAACACCGGCACGTGCTTTGCTGCAGGAACATCGTTCGCTGAGAAAAAGAACTCGACTCTCTCTACGTACGAGGAAACTGACTCTGTCTCCGGATCAAACTCGGAGATCTTCCCGATACACGCGGTACTAGCCATCCTGGTGAGTCTGGATCCCACCTTCGTCGCCAATGTAGTATCCGACGGCTAGCTACCACTAATCACTGAACCGGCACCAGGCAGACCATTAACTCCATGAATCAACACGAGGCAAAAGCACTGCACTGCGCATGCGTACAACAAGGTAAGGCAAGCTGTCCCTAAGTAATCATGCATACATTATATTGTATAGTCTAGCACAGTTCACTACACAGCCCTGTTTCAAGTTTGTTTTAGGCTTGTATTGGAGAACGGTCTTTGTTCAGGTATATTAAATTGAATGAAGTGAGGGCTTCTCAGCTGGCTCAGGCATGAGAAAGGGTAGTTCTCGAATACCAGCTTCAAAACAGGGTTGAAAACCTTGCCGACGTTTCTTCGCCCTGAAGAAGGCCAGAGCATCTGGTCGAAACGTCGGCAAGGTTTTCAACCCTGTTTTGAAGCTGGTATTCGAGAACTACCCTTTCTTATTAAATTGAAATTTAACCATCAATAAGAACCAGAAAATGTTTCTATATACTGATACCTTCGTATGAAGAGTCATTGCTATAGCTTCTATTGTTACCATGTATCCTCCCAGCACATTTTTGTTAGAATGTCTCGATTAAAAATCCTTGTATGATGTCTCCATAGAATTATAGCATTAGCCGACAATGCGTTGAGTAGCTGGTGACTGCTGATTATTCATTCTGTCAATGGAGAATTGTATTTTTTCAGTTGAATACCATGTGATGAATCCTGTCATTTTTATGTTTACTGTATTTATGCTATAACATACAACACGGAAGTCCAGTGCATATGTTTGTGGAATTGTGAGAGGAAATATTTCATTGTATATAATGACATGACTTTTAGTGGCAGATCAAAATTTCAACAGCTATATATATATATAACAACACAGCAAAACCACATTAATCTCTTGTATAATTACAGGGCTATTTTAGTTTGTGACGTTTGTGCTTTGGCTTTCATGCAACACACAATGCTTTTTCTTTTAACTCAGCGAATTCTCTTGTTTGTTTAGGCGGCTGTGGTGATCCTGGTACTCCTGTGAATGGATGGAGAACTATCAGTGGGTACACCGAGGGACACACTGTCAAGTACAACTGTAACACGGGATATGAGCTCTCCGGAAGTACTACAAGAACATGTCAGCCAGATGGTTTGTGGTCAGGAAGCTCAGCTACTTGCCCAAGTAAGGGTTTTCCTGTATGTGTGGGCAAGAATGATTAGTTCAATGTTATTTGCTATGCTTTTCTATATGTATGTTCCCTGTGATTTGAACTTTAGTTAACTTTTTGAATGCATCAGTGACTATGTTTTTCTGTGTACTGTCAGGATCCTGTGGTACCCCAAGTTCCTTATCAAATGGACAGAGACACTACTCTGGCATCACTGTTGGGTACACTGTCACTTACACCTGTAACACAGGGTACAGGATGACTGCAGGTAGTTCTAGTAGAACATGTCAGTCAGATGGCCAGTGGTCAGGGATCCGCAGTCATCCAACATGTACACGTAAGTCCTAATATAAGTGTCCTTGTACTTGAAATGCACCTGATTGTTGAATATTTGTTTTATCTTGTATGTTTGCTATACAACTTGAACTGTTGCTCAACCAAACTGTACGTGTACATATATACATACATATGGATATGTGCATTTATTTCTATAGTGCTATCTAATAATTCTGTATGCAATTTTATGCTATCGTCTATCGTATCTGCCAAACATGTAATCATTGTATTTGAAGATAAAGAAAAAAGAAAGGGGTGGGATCATACTTCAAATACATGAGCATCAGAGCATCTTGGTTGCATTACCAGTTTTGTTGTAAGCAGTTGCCGAAGAATCTTCTGTGGTTGTCTCCAATAAGCGTGATCAGATGAATGAACTTCTCTTCACGTGGTAGGCACTTAATTAATGAACATAACATAATATACAACATTGTGAAAAACCCAATGGTCTGTGGCAGAATCATCTCCTTGGAGGATGTTGGGAAGCTATCCTTGGGCTATCAAGTGATGATTCACTGTCAGGCATCTTGCCTTTGGGTTGTTGCGGTACTTCTACTGTTTGCTCTACACTTGTTCTGAAGCTGAAAGATGATAAAAATGGACCAACTACTGTTTTTGATGAAAGTGGAATCTTTTTTGCGATGATCTGAGGCTTTGGCTCGAAGTGTCCCTTTAGAGCTGTGACAATGTACTTGTTTTTTGGGCTGAAGCCTTTCATGTTAGCGGGAGCCAACAGTTGTTGTAGGGTGCCCTACATTCACTACGTACTGAAGTAGAGAATATGGGTACATTATTGATGTGTTTGATTCCGTTTCTCAAAAAGTACACAGATTCTTTGTCCAGGTGGATGTATTTAGATCGTTGGCAGAAGTAGGAGCTTCTCTTCACATGGCAGGCATTCGATTAACACATATGCACCATGAGTACAAGGATCATGTGCAAATGTATACAGGTTCAGCTCAGTTATGACATAGTCAAAACCTCACATAGCCGGTCAAACAAATCTTCAGCGTTACTCAAATGGATAGAAATGAGAAATGAAACAATGAATACCAGTGGGATAAGCACCCATTCCCAGAACCTGCCAGTCTATATACTATGGTTTTCATGAAGCAGGCTTTTAAATGTTGCACTAGTTGCTGTTAGCTGATGTCTTCACTGCCATGTTGTGTAACCCTGACTACAAACTACAGACTAATACAAGGTACAGGAGCAAGCTGCACTTGGTGAAATACCTATTTTATTCAGCATCTACAGTCTGCATATATAGCACTGCCATTGAATGTGTCAGGAGCAAGATGCACACCTTAGCTATCTATGTGTATTTGTACGTGAGCTCTGTGATTCTCGTGTGCGTACAATGTAAAATTTGCAAATTTTGCGAATGAGGGCAAGCTCGCAAGAATAAATATGCAAATGTTTTGATAATAGTACACAAATACGTGGCAACAGGAGACCGTCTTTTGCAACTGCTACCATGTGAGGATCTTCCCTGTTGATAACTTCCCATTCGTGCTGCAAAACAACTCCTACTGAAGCCGACCTGACTTGTTTGTACATATGATAGCCATGAACGCAGCTTCGGCACACCTACGTAATTGTTATCATTTTAGACATGTCTACAAGTTGTGATGGCATCAGCACTGTTTCTCCTAAGTGACAGTAGTGAGACAGATCACTCTGTAAATGCATAAGTACGGTATACGCAGTAAAAAAGTTAATGTAGTACGCTCGTACGTTCGCCCGTAGCCTCAGTCGTAGTACGCCCGTAGCCGTAGTCGTAGTACACCCGTAGTCGTAGTCGTAGTACGCCTGTAGCCATAGCAGTACTACGCCCGTACCCGTAGCAGTAGTACGCTCGTAGCTCGTAGAGAGGTGGAACACGGTACCTTCACCCCCTTAGTGCTGTCATCCACGGGAGGAATGGGCAAAGCGGCAACAGTGTTCTACAAACGACTGGCCTCAATGCTAAGCGAGAAGAGGGGTATTCCCTACAGCAAGGCAATGGGATGGCTCCGTTGCCGAATGAGCTTCGCCCTGCTACGCTGCTCCATCATGTGCATCAGGGGAGCCAGATCATCTCGACACCACCCAGCAACGGAGTACATTGACCTTCAGCTCGCTGAAGGTCAATGCCATTGACTAGTCCACTGACTGTTTATCCATTAAACGTAACCACTTATGATTTCTTCTTCATTTTCCATTACAGTGCATGGTGCATGCTACAGGCAGTGCGCATGTGTGCCTATCTATGATGTACTGTAGCTTTTTATTATATGTTTGCTATACATATTAGTACAGAAAATAAAAACGCGGGAAAAAAAAAAAAAAAAAAAAAAAAAAAAAAAAAAAAAAAAAAAAAAAAAAGGACGCTCGTAGCTGTTGCCTAGGACGCCCGTAGCCGTAGTACGCCCGTATCAGTCTTAGCTCAGATGGCATACGAAGTATGGCTACGTACATATGCACTTGCAATTGAACGATTCCTCGGAGTTTCAGCTTTTAGTGGTTGAATTGCAATAGCATCTGAGTAGCCTTGCGTAGCACGACCGCTTCCTCGCCTCCACTTTCGTGATAAAGTCGTTACGCAAGACAAAAATGGAGGCAAGAAGGATTTGGCTACTAAGCTACGCTAGCGTCTAAGAGGCCATACCTCCGTCAATCGTCAGATTTACCTTTCACGATTGTAGTGACCAGAGGTTAACTTACACCCGGCCGCAAGCCCATTGTACGCCTGTAGCACGCCCGTAGTTGTAGCCGCGATACACCCGTAGCCGTAAGTGTAGTACGCCCATAGCCTTAGACCTAGTACGCCCGTAGCCGTAAACGTAGCACGCCCGTAGCCGTAAACGTAGCACGCCCGTAGCCGTAGGCATCGTACGCTGTAGCCGTAAGCGTAGCACGCCCGTAGCCGTAGGCGTTATACGCCCATAGCCGTAAGCGTAGTACGCCCGTAGCCGTGAGCATAGTACGCCCGTAGCCGTAGGTGTAGTGCGCCCGTAGAACGTTAACTTTTTTAATGGTGTACCGTATGTCTCTGGCTGCTTTGTGGTAACTACAGTGGTAACCCACACGTTACCAATCTTCAGGCGAAATGGGATTTTGTAAAAAAAATAGCCATGAAAATTCTCACTAGCAGGGCATTCGGGAAATGTACTTCCCACAAAAATTTGTAGATATGCGGTATCTGTATTCTTAATTAGGCTCACGTACGTACTGAAGCATGCACACAATGTTGGCTCAATTTGTAGTGTGCCAGTACCTGTTCAACACTGCGTTTGTGTTTTTTGTTTTGTTTGATGTATTATAGAATACCAAAAGGAATACGTAGCTCTTGCGACATTTACACCCCTAAGACATTTTGATTCATTTTGCCAGATGATTGCTGCCATCTATTGTTGTGGCTTACAGAGTGTGCGCAGGTTAAATGTGTGATGATGATGAATGAGGGGCACGGAGCTAAAGTAAGATCAAAGGGGTGTTCATATATTGCAACTATGAAGGTCTTGTACATGTGGGCTGGTGTTCTTAGCTCTGTTCAGAGGGATCAATTCACTTCTCCGTTGCATTGTCAAGAAATTGAGGTGACGTTGTAACGTGTGTGGCCAAGTGTGGTTTAGGTCAGCTGAGTGGAGTAGAAGAGCTTGGCTGCAATTCCATAATTGTGCAATTAGCAGTGCCTCATTACATGTTCCTTGTATGTTCCTTGTGGTTTGAAGTTTAGTTGGCTTGGGTCAGTGTCCATATTTATTCTGTGCACTCTCAGGATCCTGTGGTACTCCAAGGTCCTTAACAAACGGACAGACAATCTACACCTGCACCACTGTTGGGTGCACTGTCCAGTACACCTGTAATACTGGGTATGAAAAGACTGCAGGTAGTTCTAGTGGAACATGTCAGTCAAATGGTCAGTGGTCAGTGAGTCCTCCAATGTGTACCGGTAAGCCCGCCCCCCATGAAGCTTCTTATTATGATATTTAAATCCTTGTAACGCATGTCAGTTCTTCACAAGGCAGATAATTGTTCTTCCCTTTCCTTACGATTAAGTTGCAGTCTTCACACAGAGCAAGATGTGTACAAAACTAAAACTGCATTATCATGCTTTGTGTGTGTTCAGCAATTATTTCAGTGATTGTGTCAGAGATGAAAAGAGCACCACTAAAACACACTAAATGGTCATGTGGTGTTTGATGCAGAGACTATGTATGCATGGCTTAACAGAGAGCATAGAACGGTGCACAGTCACATGTTGAAATTTTTCATGTGGCTGCAGATGACAGACACAAAACCTTTGGCGGGTTGCAGTTCCAGAACCTAAGTCCTTCTTTGCTAGCTAAACTAAGTTAGCAAGTAAGCCGATTCAACCAGAATTAGCCAATTGATTGCTTCACAGCGAAGGCAGATTTGGTAAGGTAAGGCGATTTTAGCCTTTTTATGTAGTCGCCTTTGCTTCAAAGTATCACTCACCTTGCTCTTACCATGTTCAACTGTATGTCATCCAAGTACCCTCTATATATCTTTGCTTTTTTCTTCCCCTTCGTCCTATGACAACACCGCCTCTGCTTCGTCTTCCCAGCTCAACCTTCCACCTAATCAATTTTCCTTTAGCCAAAAGTCATTTGTGCAGCATTATGGTGCAGCAATATGGTGATCCCACAGAGCATCTGACACTAGAGACTTCACTAGCTATTACTCACTTTGCCAGCAATATTTCTATCAATGATATTTGACTTCTATCACTTGCATGTGCCTGATATTTCTGTGACATATTCTTCATTTATCGTCAGTATTTTAATATCATTGGACTCCCAATAATACTGATTTCTGCATGGTAGTATTAATCGGTTTGACTAAAACCTTTAACCATATTTAGTATATTTTCTTTTCTTTACTGGGCGCCACAATGGCTTATGGTTCCCCAGACAAAAGAAGATTACTTGAAACTGATACCTGATTGTGATAATACAGATGAAAGCTGTTGCCGTGAAGTGGTACTCTCAATGTAACTTTCCAATGGTTTGGTTTGTCATCTCGGCTACATGAAAAAGTTTGATCATGCGACGCGCACCTGTCCTCTGATTTGCTCTCAGCCTCTCCATCTACCACCAATAGGCAATTTTGTGTGTGTTTTAGTGGTGTGCTCGTCAGTGCCAATTCATCGAGATTCATTCTCAGAGACAGAATCACTGTGATAATTCTTGCACCCCTATGATGCACAAGAATGCATCCTCAGTTTCTTGCACATCTTGCTCTGTGCAGGTGTCTCTTTATGAGATATCATTGGGAAAGCCAAGGTCAATAATCACTGTGCGAAACCCTATTTTTTTTTTTGCAAATGTTAATGTTCTATTCCCGTATTACGGGTACAGCTGTGCTACATGTACCGGTAAAGGTGTGTTATATACAGCTTGACGTAGGGCGTACTACGAGTATGGGTACAGGCATGATACAGTTTCATATGTGGGCATAGTACGGGTGTGTAAAACCCTAATGTATGGGCGCACCAAGGCTAACGCCTTCTCCTGCCAGGCATGGAGGCCTTTCTCTGCAGTTCTTCATTGAACAATATTGTCAAAGAATCTCTGCTTCATGTACTTGGAATAAACCTTCTTCTTGGCCGCAAGGATTGTGGGCCCTGGAATTTGATGCAAATCACTCTGGTATAGGAAGAAACTGGCATTTTGCTTCAGTGCGATTGAATAAATAGGATGCACAAGGCTACAATGTAGCTACAGACATACTACGGCAGCGAAGATAGCTACATGCCATAACCCACATGTGCATCAGCATAGAGTTAAGAAGCAACCTTGCATTCTCCAAAGCTGATACCATTGTACTCTTATTTCAGAGTGAAATTGATCATTTTATGGCTGGGATGAGATTCAATTTTTGGTTCATATTATTATGATTTTGTCTGCGAAAGACACCAGGCATGTATATTCCTATAGAGTAACATGTTGTGAAGTGTTTTACTAGTTGTCTATGTGATCATATGCACTGCATACTAAATTCTCTAAAAGGTGTCACGCCCCCTTCCCAAGTGACTGGTGTTTCTCTGACGAGGTATCTCAGGCGTGGGAGGCCAAGTCTGAGAGTGAGTTGGACTGCACCCCAAGATGATGCTCCAATCAGTCGGTACAAGATTCAGTACAAACGAACTGGGTCTGTTTTCTGGGGCAGTGAAGCTGCCACTGTGGGATCACCTCCTCCAACCATTGTTACTTTGATTTCACTTGCTGTTGGCACTAACTACACTGTTAGAGTGAGTGCAACATCTTCAATTGGGAGAGGGGAATGGAGTGAAGAGCAGACAGAAAGAACTTATAGATGTAAGTTTTGTGTGTCTATACAGCTAATAGTTTTGAAAGATATCAGTATAATTTAGCCAGGACTGTAATCATCTATTCACCTTAGTCTTTTGTAGCAATGTAATTATATATTTCACTGTGTTAGAAACAGAGTGTATTGGCATCCAAGACGGTTTTGAAAGACTTCTTTGTAGATTTGCAATACTTATTTAATCAAGGGCATGGCATTTGCCTCTGGATTAATGGTCTTGGCTCCTTGTTTGTCGAAGCATGTGAAATTGATCTGTTTTTCTGTCTGTTTTTTTGAAAGGTTTATGTACAACCACGACTATTCTCTGCTATACAGATCCCTCAAGAGTCACTAATGTATCCTTAGCAATGTTTGAAGCAACGTCTCTGAAAGTGACCTGGGCTATTCCCCAAAGTGACATGCCTATCACTCAATATCAGGTGCAATACAGAACTAGTGCATCTTGGAGCAGCGCACCTCCTATTTCAGGATCACCTCCCTCAACTTCGATTGTTCTGAATGGAATGCAAGCTGGCTGTATAGTAAGAGTGCGAGCCATGTCTGATGTTGGAGGTGGAAAATGGAGCCCAGAGCAGATGCTTGTTGGTACGTTTATTCACTGCAGTTAGCATGTCACTATACTGTATGTACAATGGCTGTCATTAACGATTGTGTGTTGTAGCCTATTGACAAGCTCTGACAAATGTTACGCCTTCATAGGTTGAGCTGTCTGTGTGCCAAATTACATCTGGTTTTGTTACCGCAGTGGCATAACATAAAAAATGCTTGTGATGTATTTAAGATTTACGATTATAGAGTCTACTAATCCCAAGAAGTGCATATTACCGTGACCCTATCCTAGTGCATCCATATATTCAGTTCAGTTTTCATTGGGAATGAACAGCACGCTGGGAATATTTTGATACTGTCTAACTCTTCTGGCTGTAATAGCTTTCCTGAGAGCTATGTCAATAAAGTAATTGGCATTACACACATAATATATTCTTCGTATGATTGTACAATCACTGAGTTTTTGTTCCATGAAATTGCAATGCACAGTTGTTTGTGATGAGCCAGAGAGTCCTGTGAATGGAGACGTAGTCATTACTGGAATCAATGAGGGAGATAATGCTAGCTACGTCTGTCACCCTGGGTTCACAATATCTGGAGATGAAATCAGAACTTGTCAACCTGACGGACAGTGGTCAGGAACTCAACCAGAGTGTCTTGGTATGTTTATTTGTTCAGTATAATTATTTGCCAGAAATTTGCAAGTCTTATGAGCATTAATTGCCAATGAATTGGCATGCTGTAGCCAGTAATCTGTAGCAGGTCACTTCACTATTTTGACTGATATGGGCAAGATGGGGAATTTATACACTGAGCCCATGGTAGTTATCACTGGATTCTAAGCCAGCCTGCAGCTTTCTT
Source organism: Aplysina aerophoba (assembly GCA_949841015.1). Classification (NCBI taxonomy): domain Eukaryota; kingdom Metazoa; phylum Porifera; class Demospongiae; order Verongiida; family Aplysinidae; genus Aplysina; species Aplysina aerophoba. The sequence continues at coordinate 4,626,868 of OX465040.1, forward strand.
TCCTTCTGGAGTGTCAACTTCCTGCTCTCTAAATACCAATTATCTTAATTGACTAGTTCAATTACCCTATAATGTCCATTAATTTGCTTGTCCTAATTAACCGATGCTAATTATTTGCCACATCTACTGATTAAGCTTGGAGGGTTTCACATTGGCCCACATCTTTAGGGTCTTTATGGAAGAATTCTGTTCCCTAGTGTGGTGTAGTCGAACATGTGTATTGTGTTTGGTTTCATGTGTGGGGTTGTTGTTTGTGTGCTATGTTGTATAGAACGTGTGTATGATTGTAGTCTCCTTGTGCATGGTTTAGAGTAAGCTTGATACTGTCGTAACAACTGTTTACCCTTGAAGACTTCTGAGTGGCTTGGTAGCATCATGTACAATCTCTCTGGAAACAACTCCAGCCAATCGTTTTTGGGGACAGATAGAGGTCCAATAACAGACGTTTCGACCCCAATCCAGGGGTCTTCATCAGTGAGTGATGGTTACACAAAACAAGGCAGGCCAATTTGTATACACGGGTAGGGTGGGAAAGGTGACCAGGTGGGACAAAAGGTGGGGCGGGATGAGGGGGGGAAAAGTGAGATCTGGTGAATTGTGGAATGAATAACATTCCTAGTAAAATAAATAACAAACCTATAGTAAGATAAAATAGAAAAATGGAAACTCTAAGTCAAGTAGCTATGTTAGTCATTTAGTGGGATTCTGATGGCAGATCAGAGGGTTGTACACCAGGGGCAAGGGGCCTGAATCTCTATGATGGTTACAAAACAAGGCAGGCCAATTTGTAAGCACCGGTAGGGCAGGAAAGGTGACCAGGTGGGACACAAGGTGGGGCGGGATGAGGGGGGGGAAAAGTGAGATCTGGTGGGTTGTGGAATGAATAACAGTCATAGTAAAATAATAAACAAACCTGTAGTGAGATAAAATAGAAAAATGGAAACTCTAAGTCAAGTAGCTATGTTAGTCATTTAGTGGGATTCTGATGGTGGATCAGAGGGTTGTACACCGGGGGCAAGGGGCCTGAATCTCTATTCATAAGTCTGTCCTGGGATCTGATGATGTGCCATGCTTCCAGTGCACACTATTGGTGAAAACTAGGGTGTCCGTCTATCACTGTGGCACTGCTCCAGTCAATGTCGTGACCTTCGTCAACTGCATGCTGTGCTACTGCTGAGAGGTTCACATCCCCTGACACAAGTGCCCTCCTATGCTCCTTGAGGCGGTGCTCTAGGGTGCGACCTGTTTAATTGGCCGATGTACGATACATGCATTAAAAAAGTTAACGTTCTACGGGCGTGCTACACCTACGGCTATGGGCGTACAATGCCCACGGCTACGGGCGTACTACGCTTATGGCTACGGGCGTACGACGCCTACGGCTATGGGCGTGCTACGCTTACGGCTACGGGCGTACTAGGTCTAAGGCTACGGGCGTACTACGCTTACGGCTACGGGCGTATCGCGGCTACAACTACGGGCGTGCTACAAGCGTACTATGGGGCTTGCGGCCGGGTGTAAGCTAACCTCTGGTCACTACAATCGTGAAAGGTAAATCTGACGATTGACGGAGGTATGGCCTCTTAGACACTAGCGTAGCTAGCCCAAACCCTTCTTGCCTCCATTTTCGCCTTGCGTAACGACTTTACCACGAAAGTGGAGGCGAGGAAGCAGTCGTGCTACGCAAGGCTACTCAGATGCTAGCGCAATTCAACCACTGAAAGCTGAAACTTCGAGGAATCGTTCAATTACAAGTGCATAAGTACGTAGCGATACTTCGTATGCCAGCTGAGCTAAGACGGATACGGGCGTGCTACGGCTACGGGTGTCCTAGGCAACAGCTACGGACGTACTACTGCTACGGGTACGGGCGTACTACGACTATGGCTACAGGCGTACTACGACTACGGCTCGGGCGTACTACGACTACGGCTACGGGCGTACTACAACTACGGCTACGGGTGTACTATGACTGACGCTACGGGCGAACGTACTACGTTAACGTTTTTACTGCGTATACCGTACACCTTGTTGCGGGATCTGCAGGGGATCTTGTAGACCACGCCTGCCCGCCGTTTGGGCTCAACACGATCCTTCAAGTGTACAAGTGTCCGTCTGAGGGTCTGGTGGAGGCGGAAGCAGGTACAGATGCCCAAGGGGGTGAGGATCCAACGTATTGATTCCGACAAGTGCAGGATATACGGGAGGGTCACAACCGCCTTGGTTGTTTCCTGCTCATGTGGGGGGAGGGTCGGGTGGGATGTAGGGGGCCGGTTCTGGTCTACAATCACCTTTGGGTAGCCGTTGCTGCTGAGGGCTCTGGTGACATGCTCCCCATCTGCATCCTTGTCAGTAATGGAGGTGCAGATTTTTTCCACACGGGTGAGCAGAGTTCGATCACTGCAGACTAGACACAAAGATCATCCGACATGATGACAGCTCTCTGTCCACCACAGTCTTTTGCAAGCAGACCCACACTGACCGGTACCTTGACTTTGCCTCACCCACCCACTCACCCACAAGACTGCAGTGATCCGAAACAGCCAAGTCGGTTGTGACCCTCCCGTATATTCGGCACTTGTCAAAATCAATACGTCGGATCCTCACCCCCTTGGGCATCCGTAGCTGCTTCCGCCCCCACCAGACCCTCAGACGGACGCTTGTACACTTGAAGGATCGTGTTGAGCCCAAACGGCGGGCAGGCGTGGTCTATAAGATCCCCTGCAGATCCTACACCAAGGTGTACATCGGCCAATTAAACAGGTCGCACCCTAGAGCACCGCCTCAAGGAGCACAGGAGGGCACTTGTGTCAGGGGATGTGAACCTCTCAGCAGTAGCACAGCATGCAGTTGACGAAGGTCACGACATTGACTGGAGCAGTGCCACAGTGATAGACGAACATCCTAGTTTTTGCCAATGGTGTGCACTGGAAGCATGGCACATCATCAGACCACAGGACAGCCTTATGAATAGAGATTCAGGCCCCTTGCCCCCGATGTACAACCCTCTGATCCGCCATCAGAATCCCACTAAATGACTAACATAGCTACTTGACTTAGAGTTTTCCATTTTTCTATTTATCTCACTATAGGTTTGTTATTTATTTTACTAGGAATGTTATTCATTCCACAACCCACCAGATCTCACTTTCCCCCCCCCCTCATCCCGCCCCGGGCCCACCTTTTGTCCCACCTGGTCACCTTTCCCACCCTACCCGTGCATACAAATTGGCCTGCCTTGTTTTGTGTAACCATCACTCACTGATGAAGACCCCTGGATTGGGGTCGAAACGTCTGTTATTGGACATCTATCTGTCCCCAAAAAACGATTGGCTGGAGTTGTTTCCAGAGAGATTGTACATGAACTGTTGACCCTTTAAGCACAGATGATGTCTAAAGTGTCACGAGTTAGGTTGTGCGCAACTGCCGATGACGACTTTAAGTGTCATACACAAAGAGTGCTACATACGAGCTTGTATCACAGCAAAGGTGCCTCCATACGAAATGTTGCTTTCAGTGCAAGTGTGCCAGTGCCAGAGACTTGTACCTGCACTTCCACCTGGTTCTCAAGTTGCTCCCATGCCGTGCAAGCTTCCTCCGAAGTGTGCACATGTTTACGGAGCAATTTCTTTGACGGAAGGTGCGGAAACTGTACATTTCCACTGATAATAACAAACTGAGAGCGATTTCTGTAATGAACAGTGCAAATAACAGTGCGAATAAACACAATTCTACATAAGCTACCTAAAATCTAGCAAGGCCACAAGACATGTCATCACAAATACATCTTGTGGTGGAACGTGAAGATGTCAGAAGAGATCAAAGCCTATGTTCAATGTGTCGTGTGCCATTACCTGTTCTACAATGCATTTGTGTGATTCATGCTTTTGTGTGTTATAGAATAACAAGTGGTATGCATAGTTCTTGCGACATTTACTCCCCTAAGACATTTTGATTCACCACACCTTTTGCTAGATGACTGCTGCCTTCTTTAGTTGTGGCTTACAGAGTGTGTGCAGGTTAAATTGTGTGACAATGATGAGTGAGGGGGCACGAAATTGAAGTAAGATCAAAGGGGTGTTCTGGTTGTAATTTATTGCAACTATGAGGGTATTGTTCATGTGGGCTGGTGTTCTTAGCTCTGTTCAGTGGGTTCAATTCACTTCTCTGATGCATTATCAAGAATTTGAGGTGACGTTGTGATGTGTGTGGCCAAGTGTGGTTTAGCTGAGTGGAGTAGAAGAGCTTGGCTGCAATTTCTTAATTGTACAATTGGCAGTGGATCATTACATGTTCCATGTGGTTTGAACTTTAGTTGACTTGGGTCAGTGTCCATATTTATTCTGTGCACTCTCAGGATCCTGTGATACTCCAAAGCCCTTAACAAACGGACGGACAAACTACACCTGCACCACTGTTGGGTGCACTGTCCAGTACACCTGTAATACTGGGTATGAAATGACTGCAGGTAGTTCTAGTGGAACATGTCAGCTAAATGGTCAGTGGTCAGGGAGTCATCCAAGGTGTACAAGTAAGTCCCACAAAGCCATGAAACTTCTTATTAAGCTATTTTGATTATGTGTAACGCGTGTGGGTTATGTCCATTATGTAAACAATATAGCTTCGTGCAGCCGATGATGATTCTTCCCTTTTCCTATGATTTCTCCTGAAGATTAACCCTGCAGAGAGCAAGATGTGCATGAAACTAAAACTGCATTATCATGCTTTGCGAGTGTACAGTAATTATTTCAGTGATTGTGTCAAGGACGGTGAATTGGCGACAAAGAGAGAACCACTAAAACGCATTAAATTAACACAACACAACTGACAGATGAAATGCCATATATCGCACATCTGTTTTCATTGGGAATGAACCAACATGCTGGGAATTTTTTGATACTGTCTAAATCTTCTGGCTGTAATATCTTTCCTGAGAGCTATGTCAATAAAGTAGTTGGCATTACACACATAATATATTCTTCGTATGCTTGTACAATCACTGAGTTTTTTGTTCCATGAAATTGCAATGCACAGTTGTTTGTGATGAGCCAGAGAGTCCTGTGAATGGAGACGTAGTCATTACTGGAATCACTCAGGGAGATAATGCTAGCTACTTCTGTCACCCTGGGTTCACAATATCTGGAGATGAAATCAGAACCTGTCAACCTGACGGACAGTGGTCAGGAACTCAACCAGAGTGTCTTGGTATGTTTATTTGTTCGGTATAATTATTTGCCAGAAATTTGCAAGTCTTATGAGCATTAATTGCCAATGAGTTGGCATGCTGTAGCCAGTAATCTGTAGCAGGTCACTTCACTATTTTGACTGATATGGGCAAGATGGGGAATTTATACACTGAGCCCATGGTAGTTATCACTGGATTCTAAGCCAGCCTGCAGCTTTCTTTCCTTCTGGAGTGTCAACTTCCTGCTCTCTAATTACCAATTATCTTAATTGACTAGTTCAATTGCCCTATAATGTCCATTAATTTGCTTGTCCTAATTAACCAATGCTAATTATCTGCCACATCTACAAATTAAGCTTGGAGGGTTTCCACATTGGCCCACATCTTTAGTGTCTTTACGGAAGAAATCTGTTCCCTAGTGTGGTGTAGTTGAACATGTGTATTGAGTTTGGTTTCATGTGTGGGGTTGTTGTTTGAGTGTGTGCTTTGTTGTGCAGGACATGTGTATGATTGTTATTTCCTTGTGCATGGTTTAGAGTAACCTTATCCGTGTTTACACGGGTGCTTAAACCGGTTACTAATTGAACGCGCTCAGTTAAGCCGAATTTGTTTACACTGCGAATTGTAAGCCGACTTATTTGCATTTTTGTTACTAGTTACGCGTGTAGTATTGTACAGTATAGAGTGAGGAGAGATGGATCGTCGGCTTGCGCTCGTTTGGTTACTTGTTTTCTGCCAACTTTTGCGCGGAAATAGGGCGAGAAGGCGTGTGGAGTTTCAGCGTCAGTCAAAGCAACTAGCAGCAAAGCGCAGAGCAGCTTGGAGACGCTTGAAAGCTAAGCGATGTCTGCACTTCGCTATGTTTCTGAGTGTTGCTGTTACGTACGCTACTTCGACAGTTTCACGGAGTGTCTGGACTAAAGAGAGGAGCTTCACATGGTGGGACAGAATTGTGCGTGGCTCATTCACAGAAGAAGATTGGCTCGAAAATTTTCGAATGTCCAAGGGAACGTTTTTGTATCTTTGCCATGAGCTACGACACACCATTTCAAGACAGGACACACAGATGAGAAAGGCATTGCCTTGTGAAATGCAAGTAGCTATCACTTTATGGCGGCTGGGAACTAACAACAGCTATAGGACAGTTGGACATCTCTTTGGTGTGTCACGTTCATCTGTGTGTCTTATCGTGATGGAGGTGTGTCAAGCTATTGTCAGCAAACTCCTGCCAAATTACAATAGGATTCCTGAAGGTGATGCATTAAAAGAGGTGGTGAGACAGTTTCAAAGCAAGTATAATTTTCCACAATGCATTGGCGCTATTGATGGTAGTCACATCCCAATTGTAGCTCTGTCAGAGTTTCCTGCAGATTACTACAATCGAAAGGGCTGGCACTCTGTAATTTTACAGGCATTAGTAGACCACGAGTACCGATTCATGAATCTCAGCGTAGGTTATCCAGGAAGGGCACATGATGCTCGTGTTTTAGTAAATTCAGCAGTATTTCAAAGGGCACAGGCAGGGAATCTTCTTCCTGATTGGAAAAAGAGCATTTGTGGGACGGACGTGCCGCTTGTGATCCTAGGTGATCCTGCATACCCATTATTGCCTTGGCTAATGAAGCCATTTGTTGATCATGGGGGACTGACAGCCCAACAGAAGACCTTTAATTATTCTTTGAGCCGTGCTAGAATTGTGGTGGAAAATGCATTTGGAAGATTGAAAGGGCGTTGGAGATGTTTACTGAAAAAGAATGACACCATCACTGAAGACATGCCAACTGTTATTCTGCTTGCTGTGCTCTTCACAATATCTGTGAAGTGCACAGGGATTACTTCAACAGGGAGTGGCTACACAACATGGCTGCGGAGCCAACACAACCTTCCGCACTCTCCTTGCCCATTCCAACGGCCAACGTCAGCAGCGCCACAGCTATAAGACAGGCATTGTGTGACTATATTAACCAGTAGCTATATGTAGTCTGCACACACATGCATATGTTAGCTTAACAGTGTCAATCTACAGTACAGTAAGGACTTCTAATGCTGTTCGTTGCCATCTTGATTTGGGTCTGGTGATGGGCCCGGCATGAAGTATGGTACATGTGACGGAGGTGGTGGTGCAGCAGGTGGGTACATCATGGGGCTGAATGTTGACATGAGCATCTGCCCCAGCATCTGGAACAATCGAATTTCATGCTCCCTCTGCTCCTTCTCTCTTCTCCGCTCATTTTCTGCTTCAAACTTCATCCTCTTTTCTTCAAACTTCAGCCACTTCTCATCAGCCTCCCTGCTGCTCTGAGCAAAAGCCTTTGTCATACTATCAATTGCTGCTTCAACCATTGTCCTCTTGCCTTTCTTCTTCTGCTGTTGCTCAGAAGGTCCATGCTGCTCTGGACCTGCTGTGGCAATAGCTTCATCCTGCAGTTGCTCTGTAGGTGTGGTGCTGCTCCTTGGGGTTGACCCATGCTGTTGTCCTGTGTCAGTGCTGCTGTCCAAACTGCCAGTGGCTTCAGCTGCTTCTTCATCATCTGAATTATTAATAGAAGCAGACAGCTGTTCAGTGGTGTTGCTAGGACTCAAGGATGCCTCTTGTTGAAGAGTATCCAGCAATGTACGAGGGCTATTCAGTGGCCTGTCGCCAACAACAGAATCGATTAACTCAAAGTACGGCCAGGTATCGCGATCGTGTCCGCTTTTCGAGTGACCATCTTTCAGATCCTTATAAAACTGGCGCAAGTTCTTTAGCTAATCCTTGCACTGCTTCCAGCTTCGCTCATATCCGGCTTCTGCGAGTGCCTGGGCGATCCTCTTGTATACATCGCTAGTTCGCGTAGCACCATCTAAACGATCTTGAATCGCCTGATCCACCAGATTCGTATTAGCGCTAAAATCTCTTTGTGGCCCCATGTCTGTCCTCTCCCGCTACTCGCCATTTTTTCGATGCTTTAGGAACGAAACAGGCTTAAAGATTTGGACGTGTTTACGCTGAAAGCTGGTTTAACTAATCTCGCTCTAAACCGGACTTAAACCACCTGCGAACGAAGTTTAGTTAAGCGAGTTTAGAAACCCGTTTAAGGTGTTTACACTCGCGTTTCCGTAAACCCGCTTAAGTTAAGCTGACTCGTAAGCTGGCTTAAAAGTGTAGTGTAAACACGGTTCTTGATACTCTGCTAACAACTGTTGACCCTTTAAGCACAGATGATGTCTAAAGTGTCACGAGTTAGGTTGTGCGCACCTACCAATGATGACTTTAAGTGTCATACACAAAGAGTGCTACATACGAGCTTGTATCACAGCAAAGGTGCCTCCGAACAAAGTGTTGCTTTCAGTGCAAGTGCGCCAGTGCCAGAGACTTGTACCTGTGCTTCTGCCTGGTTCTCAAGTTGCTCCCATGCCATGCAAGCTTCCTCCGAAGTGTGCATGTGTTTAAGGAGCAATTTCTTTGACGGAAGGTGCAGAAACTGTACATTTCCACCGATAATAACAAACTGAGAGCGATTTCTGTAATTAACAATGCAAATAACAGTGCGAATAAACACAATTCTACATAAGCTAGCTAAAATCTAGCAAGGCCATAAGACACGCCATCACAAATACATCTTGTGGTGGAACGTGAAGATGTCAGAAGAAGTCAGAGCCTATGTTCAATGTGTAGTGTGCCATTACCTGTTCCACAATGCATTTGTGTGATTCATGCTTTTGTGTGTTATAGAATAACAAGTGGTATGCATAGTTTTTGCGACATTTACTCCCCTAAGACATTTTGATTCACCACACCTTTTGCTAGATGACTGCTGCCTTCTTTAGTTGTGGCTTACAGAGTGTGTGCAGGTTAAATTGTGTGACAATGATGAGTGAGGGGACACAATATTGAAGTAAGATCAAAGGGGTGTTCTGGTTGTACTTTATTGCAACTATGAGGGTCTTGTACACGTGGACTGGTGTTCTTAGCTCTGTTCAGAGGGATCAATTCACTTCTCTGTTGCATTGTCAAGAATTCGAGGCGACGTTGTGACGTGTGTGGCCAAGTGTGATTTAGGTCAGCTGGGTGGAGTAGAAGAGCTTGGCTGCAATTTCTTAACTGTACAATTGGCAGTGGATCATAGCTCCGTGTGGGTTGAACTTTAGTTGACTTGGGTCAGTGTCCATATTTATTCTGTGCACTCTCAGGATCCTGTGATACTCCAAAGCCCTTGACAAATGGACGGACAAACTACACCTGCACCACTGTTGGGTGCACTGTCCAGTACACCTGTAATACTGGGTATGAAATGACTGCAGGTAGTTCTAGTCGAACATGTCAGCCAAATGGTCAGTGGTCAGGGAGTCATCCAAGGTGTACAAGTAAGTCTCACAAAGCCATGAAGCTTCTTATGAAGTTATTTTGAATATGTGTAACGGGTGTGGGTTATGTCCATTATGTAAACAATATAGCTTCGTGCAGCCGATGATGGTTCTTCCCTTTTCCTATGATTTCTCCTGAAGATTAACCCTGCAGAGAGCAAGATGTGCATGAAACTAAAACTGCATTATCATGCTTTGCGAGTGTACAGTAATTATTTCAGTGATTGTGTCAAGGACGGTTAATTGGCGACACAGAGAGTACCACTAAAACGCTCTAAATTGTGACAACACAACTGACAATGAAATGCCATATATCGCACATCTATTTTCATTGGGAATGAACCAGCACGCTGGGAATTTTTTGATACTGTCTAAATCTTCTGGCTGTAATATCTTTCCTGAGAGCTATATCAATAAAGTAATTGGCGTTACACACGTAATATATTCTTCGTATGCTTGTACAATCACTGAGTTTTTTGTTCCATGAAATTGCAATGCACAGTTGTTTGTGATGAGCCAGAGAGTCCTGTGAATGGAGACGTAGTCATTACTGGAATCACTCAGGGAGATAATGCTAGCTACTTCTGTCACCCTGGGTTCACAATATCTGGAGATGAAATCAGAACCTGTCAACCTGACGGACAGTGGTCAGGAACTCAACCAGAGTGTCTTGGTATGTTTATTTGTTCAGTATAATTATTTGCCAGATTAATTGCCAATGAGTTGGCATGCTGTAGCCAGTAATCTGTAGCAGGTCACTTCACTATTTTGACTGATATGGGCAAGATGGGGAATTTATACACTGTGCCCATGGTAGTTATCACTGGATTCTAAGCCACCCTGCAGCTTTCTTTCCTTCTAGAGTGTCAACTTCCTGCTCTCTAATTACCAATTATCTTAATTGACTAGTTCAATTGCCATATAATGTCCATTAATTTGTTTGTCCTAATTAACCAACGCTACATCTACAAATTAAGCTTGGAGGGTTTCCACATTAGCCCACATCTTTAGGGTCTTTATGGAAGAATTCTGTTCCCTACTGTGGTGTGGTTGAACATATGTATTGTGTTTGGTTTCATGTGTGGGGTTGTTGTTTGAGCGTGTGCTTTGTAGTGTAGGACATGTGTATGAGTGTTATTTCCTTGTACATGGTTTAGAGTAACCTTGATACTGTGCTAACAACTGTTGACCCTTTAAGCACAGATGATGTCTAAAGTGTCATGAGTTAGGTTGTGCGCACCTACCGATGACGACTTTAAGTGTCATACACAAAGAGTGCTACATACGAGCTTGTATCACAGCAAAGGTGCCTCCGAACAAAGTGTTGCTTTCAGTGCAAGTGCGCCAGTGCCGGAGACTTGTACCTGCGCTTCCGCCTGGTTCTCAAGTTGCTCCCATGCCGTGAAAGCTTCCTTCGAAGTGTGCATGTGTTTATGGAGCAATTTCTTTGACGGAAGGTGCGGAAACTGTACATTTCCACCGATAATAGCAAACTGAGAGCGATTTCTGTAATGAACAGTGCAAATAACAGTGTGAATAAACACAATTCTACATAAGCTAGCTAAAATCTAGCAAGGCCACAAGACACGCCATCACAAATACATCTGATGGTGGAACGTGAAGATGTGAAGTCAGAGCCTATGTTCAAAGCTGGGACACCAGGTCTGAAGCATATAGCGGTACATGTTTAAATAAACAATATCATTGTGTCTATAGGAGTAGACAGTGAAGTGATTCGTACCATCATGACCTTAAGCAACAGAGACGTCTATTTTCTTCTGTGCAGTTGCGCGAGTCTGGGGTGGTGATATGCACATACACCACTGAGCCATTGTAGGTAGTAGGCCTGTGCATCTTAAGTATGGAGAGTAACCGTGCCACACAACCTTGCTGCTAGTAGCAGATGATGGCCCTACCTTGCTGGGATGCAACTGGCTAGGGAAAATTTGATTGGATTGGGCTCAGATAGCCTAGCTCAACACCAGTGTCTAATCATCAAAAACTACTTCTTGAGTACAAGGAAGTACTCAAGGCTGAATTGATAGTGTTAAGCAACTTCATGCCCAATTATGACGCAGGTGCGACATGTCAAAACAGGAAGTTTCACGGCCGACTTAGCCGTTAATAACATTCGGCTGGAAATGTGTAGGCTGATCACACGCTTAGTGCGTGACCTATATATACGTAGGCCCGTCTTGTTAGCTGAGGTGGGTGAACTGAACGGGGGGGATTGTGCCGAAGGCGACGATGTTAGTTCGCTACTGGTGGAAACATACAAATTTACACGTCGATGGTGATCCAGATCTTCATTTTTGCGTATCCCTCAAAGACTGACATCGTACGGGCAATGTAGCCATAATTCAACTGCAGGAAGTACATGCATACAAAAAGGAATGTCAACGGTTTTCATTTCTCCAAATAGTTCTTCTCAACCTTATTCCTGCAACAAGAAAATTCGAAACAAAGACATGAAAAAACAGCGCGTGAGATGTCGTTGCACTTTCGGTATTGACATGTCACACCTGCGGAGTCAAAGAAGGTGCTCAGCCCAAGTTCTGTCATCCTTCCATGTACAATTAGCCAAACAAAAGGCTGTTGACAAGGAAATTGATTGCTTAGTTGATGTTAGTATCCTCACGAAGGTGGATTATAGCGAGTGGGCTGCACGATTGTAGTACGATATAGACCTGAGTGGCTAGGTAGACTCATATTGATCGATTTGTTCTGCTAGCCAGAACACTGAAACAGTAGTTCAGACGTTTCGGCAACCTACTGCTGCCTTCATCAGTGAATAACATCATAGTCTGACTGCTCTATTGTATTTATACATGCGTGCCTGTAAGTAGTAGTTACAATATACACACTTTCAATGGAGTATTGCGTTTCCTGCATGCCATACACCACTGAAAGCATGTAGTAAGTGGTTTACCAATAATTGCCGCCTTGAAAATGCGCGGGTAGTTTGGATCGTTGAATGCATGGGTTGTGGGTTGCACACTTGCAGTTGGTACCTAGCCTTGAGTCGACATAGAATGGTCAAGTCTTCCAAGCGTTCTCGTAGCAAAGGCAACAGCCTGGCACCTGCCAAGCGGTTTGATAACACCATGGTGGATGACGACTTTGAGGGGTTGCAGCACGGTGTCATTGAGGAGAATGTTATAAATTTGGGCCGTCCCTCCTCTTTGGGGCCACATGCTGCTTCATTGGACTCTGGAACATCACGAAGTCATTGTAATTGACACAGGCTATTCATGCGGAGCTCTGAGGTCCTAAAGGACAAATAGAAACTAGTCGCGCATAGTCTCGTATAGCCAGACACCTTGAAAGCGGTCTGGTTACACGAAACTATGACATGCGCCAGTGAGACACTTGCTGTTGCCGTTGAGTTTGGAGTCTCTGCCCACTTCAGGTTAAGTAAACAGTCAGTCATAATCTGAGGAGGAGCCTCAAGATACATATTTGGTAAATTTCACCATCCAGTTAGTTAGTCGCTTATGTCGCATTTGACATCTAAATGTCTGCACACGTTGCTGCTATCAAAATCATTCGTTGGGAAACGATTCAGTGTATACAATGGTGCAGAAGTGGTTTCAGACTCAGTCTGCAACTTCTTCCTGAACACGTCTAAGGATGCATAATGGCCATGAATATGCTTTAAGTCGGGTCTTCCTTATATTATCATTTCCGGTCTACTCCGTACACGGCCAAAGCGACCGACGCAGTGAAAATATTTGGTCCTTGTTTGAGATGCAGGAAAGCCGTACAGGTTTTTAACTTGGCCGGAAGATAGGGGATACACAGGATGATGCAATAATCTGCAATTGCGTGAATTGGCAGTTTTGCAGGAGTTTTGTCTTGTAGCCATATGTTTGCATTGCCTTGAAGTGCTCCCTTATCGCAAATTCTGTCACATATATGCTAACAGCTGCATAACACCTCCTGTGATCCAGCAACAGTATTTATATATATATACAACTGACAAACGAAATACCATATATCACACACTGTAACAACACAAGCAAGCAAGCACACAGACATGCTTCACCACGATTACGTGGGATTTAATTATGCGTAAATATTACATTGCCGTAAAAGTGAATAAGAAACATATCTCTTATGAAACTGCATTAATTCAAAGTTAGACCTAAACCACAAGCACTCCGGTCTACACATACATGCAGGCATTCACCATTTGCATCTTCTTCATCCAATCCCGCCTGCGTGAAGTCTGGAAATGACACTGGATGTCTTCTCAATCATCTTCCGTGGCAATAGGAAACAGACCAGCGCCTTCGCCACTTTCTCGGGAAAATTGTGTCTAAAATCCCTACACATGCTCGTTAGATTTCTCGCGTACACGGACATTTTAATTCCGGAACTGGGAGCACAGCGCGAACTTTAAATGTCAGGCATAATGGTTAAAGATATAAGTTAGATTGGATGAAAAACTCTCCAATTCATGCACGGATTCATGGTTGCTATGCTATCGTATCAAGGGCCATACGTGTACGAAAAGTGGCATCTCTTATGAAAATCACAAGAATGTCACCTGGCAAGGGACGCCCAGCTTAAGCTACGCCTACTGATTTACAAAATTGAGAAACAGGTCCAGGGTGTTAGAGGCACAGTTGCAATGAAAGCTAATTTTGTTAATCCTTTAATTACACATATGTACGTCAAATAATTGCATGCACGTAAGTGCCAATGATGCATATATGTGTCAAGGACGAAGGCACACACTTTCATGGCATTTTCAGCTGCTATGTAAGGACAACAGTTGTTTGTAGCAAATTTATTAGTCTATCCTTTGGCTGGTGTTTTGTCTCTCTCGAGTGCACACGCGATGCGCAATCAAGTGTCGAACCCTACCAGAAGTTGCACAAGGCTGCAAAGCGTCTAACTTTGTGAACTGCAGAAGAGGTAGGAAGTTGGTTAGAGGCTAGCTGTAGCTTGGTTGCAAGGTGCTGAATCTCCCCTGTTGATGTAATGTTTTGAAGTATTTTTAGAACTTGGCTTATGTCGAAGTTAGATGGCATTCTTGAACAAGCAAGGCTGAGTCAGGTAATGAATAGACTTGGGTATCCCAGTCTAAATGATACCTTTCCAGGTGCTGACGATTCTCCTTTGAGCACTCTCCTCTCCTTGGCGGCAACGGTTCCCTGTCGCAGCCATAAACTCTAGATATAGCTGTAGCGCTGTTCATAATCACATTCATACGTATGGTTACGTTTCAGTTTTTTGCATGTTCTGTAATATGATTGGAGGCACCCGAAAGTCAGATCCTGCACAGAACCCGGATAGCAGTTTTACCAGACCCTTTTCTTCAGGCGGTGTTGCGCAATCGACGGAAAGGGGCTGGCTCACCAAACTAGCTACATTTCATGATGTCTCCCTTTTTTCATTACTTGTAGGTTATTGCGATCCTCCTGTGGCTCCAAGTAATGGCGGTGAAGTACATTCTGGCAACTTGGCGGGAGATACTGTCACCTATTTCTGTTATAAAAGATACAAGCTTATTGGAAATGTAAGCAGGACATGTCAGTCTAATGGAGAATGGTCAGGGATTCAGCCCAGTTGTAATGGTATGTTCAATGCTATATACACTGTAATGTGTAAGTTGTCAAACGTTTTTCTTTTATAAAATTTTGACTTTAAAGTATATCCCTTCCCAAGGATTGGGGGTCGAATGAATACCGAATAGTCATATTTGTTCTGTAGCATAATATTGGAAGGAAAGTCTTATTTGTCATCATCTTTTGCGAAATTCACTAGCCAGGAGGGAGTTTACAAAACCAAACGTTTCGGTAGTTGTACAACTACCATCTTCAGTGGTGAGGTGTTTTTGGTACAGAGTGACTCTTATATAGTTGACCTGTGACAGGTGATGATGTGATTAAATGATTTTTTTAAATGACAGGTTATGATTGAATATGGGCCTATTGAATATGAGCTATGAATAAATATTAATAATAATAATAATAATAATAGTCAACTGCATTGGTATTGACAGGGGTATGTGGATATATCTAGTTATCTTTTCTCTGTCTTCTGGGGTGGGGGACAGGGCATGGTACACATAGGTCAACTATATAGGAGTCACTCTGTACCAAAAACACCTCACCACTGAAGATGGTAGTTGTACAACTACCGAAACGTTTGGTTTTGTAAACTCCCTCCTGGCTAGTGAATTTCACAAAAGATGATGACAGCAAGTATACCTAGCCACTCAGGACAATATCGAAAGTCTTATTTGTTAAATATTTGCGTCAGCTTGCAACGTCATAAAAATGGCTGCCCGCTTGATTGGCAAATGACTATTTACGAACCAGATTCTTCCAGAGCAAACACTACAATCGTATAAGGATCTGAGTTTACTACACAGAATGTGACAGTCACTCTGAACGTGGTGGTCACCTTATTTGAGTGAAATCCACGTCAATTAACATCATGATGTCGTCAACACTCTAAAGACTTACAGGACCTGGTTTGCTCCTTGCGTGCTGTCGAAGTTTGCATAACCCAGTAGCCTTATCTTTCGATCTAATAGTTGCTAAACCACAAAAATGCATATAAGCATAAACAGACGAATATTCGGATATTTGTGTAGTGGAAGCAATGAATATTCAACTTTGATTTCTTTGACACTTGCCAGAAATAGAGCCACTTCTTCAGTCTAACAATTTGTGCAGTGCTCCAGCTCATTCATCTAATTATAATACACTAGCATAGAAGTCTGCCTTCGGCGGGCTTCTCTGCTACAGCGTGTCGTCGACAGCGTTTCGGCGAAAGCGCTCTGACGCCAGTGTTTTATCAAAAGCACTTCTAATGTCAGCTTTGTTGATTGCAGAGAGTTGGGCAGCTGAAATAAGGTCATGCCCATGGCCACAATGTGACAGTGCTTCAGGGTAATGACATGCAAAGATTCAACTTGCAAGGCATGCCTGAATGTACATGAACTTGTCTATGCATGTCCGCTTGTAATTCAGTAGCGATGTGGTGCGCGGTCGACATCATTTTGCAAAAGCGCTCTGTGTGTTCCAGCTAGTCTGACGTAGCCAGCCCCACTTCCAGCCTCCATTTTTGTGTGCAACATAAAATGGTTGGAAGGGGGTCTGGGCTACGTCAGACTACGTATGTTCCAGTGTGTGTTAGGCGGCTAAGCAAGAGCTGGAAGTGGAAGGGAGATAAGTAAAAGTGGCTGTCGGCTGAGAAGAGAAAACCAGAAATGTCACGATATCTCCACGAGAACCCTAAGGCGGGAGATTTCAACCCACGGACGACACTTTCCGGGTTGTTAGTTGTAATTCCAGAGCGTTTGGCGTCAACTTCGTGCCATAGTTTTGCTGTCTTTGCGAAGCGCTATGTGTTAGACGTCTAAGCAAGAGCCGGAAGTGGATAGAAGATAAGTACAAATGTCGGTCGGCCGCGAAGGAAAAACTGGAAATGTAACCATATCTCCCGGAGAACACTAAGACGGCCTATTTCAAACCGCAGAGGACACTCTCCGTGTAGTTCTTTGTAATTCCTGAGCATTTGGTGTCAATCCGTTCCGTAGTTTTGGCGTTTACTGCGAACAAACAAACAAACAAACAAACACTCTCAATTATATATATATTTTGTGGAAGAATGTTCACAGAATGAAGCTAGTAATGTATGTATACGTACATGTATACAGGGAAATGTAGTATGTATATTTAATACATTCTTAAGAAATGATGAAGCATGTGATGCTGAAATTGATCCATACACTGTTCATAAGCTCTATACTTATTGTGTATTTCTACATTTGGTTTGTTCAATTCTGGATTATGTACTTGCAGAAATCATTGATTGTGGTTGGTCTCCCTGGGTTAATGGTACCTGCTCCATCACTTGTGGTGGAGAAGGTGTGCGAGTGGATACTAGGACATGTGACAATCCCCCTCCTCAGAACGGGGGCAAGGACTACAATGGCTCACCCAACAGAACTGTACCTTGCTTCACCTGCCCATGTAAGCATTAATGTTCACTTGTGTTATACATGTTCAGCTATATAATATTATTCACTATCTAATATATAATGCCATTAAGCAATAGGGAGGTTCACAGCTGATATCATTGTGCTGTACAACCTGAGGCACTGGTCCATAATTATCTCATCATAATGCCACCACTGAAAATGCATTATCCCGTTAGTACACACAATGAAGCACTTTGTGTGCAATGACTAAAAGGCTCTGAAATTATGCACTGCGTATCACTCCTGATCATAACCAAGTACAGTATATTACACTTTGTAATGCCACATTTAAGTGCTTTTAGTGGTTGACTGGATGATATGTATAATATATAGTGCCTGCCAGTGTAAATGCCCCCTCAGAGTTTGTATATCCATACACACTTACACTGTAATTTGAAATTGGTGTCGACTATATAGATACCACATTTGGCATGATTCACCAATACATGTAGATTTATACAGATGGCAAAATGAAAAACTGTAACTATGGCAACAGTTGCCTAGCAATAATGCAAAATACAGAATTTCCTATAATAGACTTTTGCCGCTACCTTTAGTGATAACTTTGTAATGGCATGCACACTTTTCTGCAGTGTTGTAATGGATGAAATGGTCAAAAAAAATATAAAAAATTCTGCTTCCTTTTTGAAGTACAGCAATAATATATATATAGATTATTGAGAAATTTTGTATGTGAGAGTCGCCAGTAGAAATCACATTTTAGCACATATGACCAATTTTTATGTAATCATAGATTGAGGGTGACACAGGTCTTCTGCATACATTCAGCAAGTTTCAAGTTGATTCCAGCTTCTTTCGTGGGAAATTGTAGGTTAAGTGCACCTGACTCACCATATATATGTATAAATGTAGTATAGGAAAAAATGGTGGCTTGCCTCTCGTCTCGATACAAAATAGCCATTTCTTCTGCCTTTTGAGCAAGTACCAATAATGGAGCTGTGACTATTGCGAAGAATATCATGAAAGAACATGATGGTGAGTTCACACAGCTGATTTCGTTGTCGAAGTGCCAAGTGGTGAGTGTAGTTATAAGGCACCAAAGCAAGACTTTGAGTATTAAAACGGTGCAGTCTGTACTTCAAATAATGTGGAAGTCTTGCCCTATTTCTTTGAAATGTCGTAAAATCTGTGTCTACATTGTACAATGCCACTTGTCACTCCTTGAATGTGGCCGATTTACTGACGCCATTTTGCAATAGCGGCGATATGCACTAATCTGCGATTTCTACTGGCGACACTCACATATGTAATCAAGAAATAATTATTGTAATTGCTGTATACGAAACTATACTCATATACTTGACAAAATGTTCAAGATGAAATTTGCATAAAATTAAGTCCAAGGTTGGTATCAAACACATGATAATGTGACTTGTACTGCAGCTGCTTTAGAAGTATATACATCGTCACCAGCCTTTCCCTCACGATTTGCATACATGTAGTCATGAACTTTCTAAAGTACTTTCTAATGTCATGTACAGATACAGAATCCAGTGCAGGTGCAAAAGCCTAAAAACTTGATCGTAATTCCTTGCCCTGGACCTTTTGGCTGCAGTTTCATGCGTCAACTCTCTGTCCAGCTGTAGACATGGTCCTTGTTCGCATGGAAAACACTCTCATCAAAAGATAAGTACTAGGTTTTGTTGCACACTATGATTGCCAATGGGGATTGGGTGTTGCAGTTTGTCCTCAGGTAGGGGAGATGATTGATGGGTGCTCTCAAGTAGTGTTGGTCGATGCTACGATATTATCGCTAAACTGCGACATTGGTAAGACGCGATACTCCAATCGCACCTTAGTTGCAGTAACGATGATGTTGCCGTGACGATTATTTCGCATAAACAGTGATAATTGCAGTACAAATAGGTTTAGAGTGGATTTCAACTAACCTCTAATTACCTATATTCTTCTCACTCGCATACGTCAGAATTTGCTGATTCCTTTGGCTGGAATTCTGGTTAAAGCTAACCGTTCAGACGTCGATGCCATTTTTATATGCGTAAATAACACAAGTGTGTAAAGGATGGCGGTGTTGCATTAGAACACTTATTCAGTAATGGTTATATATTTAGTGATCTACGAGCTTGATTGTGCCCAGACAATGTTAACAAAGTAGTATTTCTGGCTAGAAATATTCCATGAGAACTTGTACTTTGAAGTTGGTTGAGTTTCGTAAGGATTGTCTAAGCATGCAAACACGTATGTCGCAATTCTCGCAATTGTTGCATGACTTGTGCCTGGCAATAATCGCACAAGAGATTTCTACATCATCGCCCAACACTACTCTCAAGGGCAGTCAACTTTCTCAAAAGTGTACAACGATACTCCACTTCATCGTCTCTCCCATGCCCACCCACAAATGTATATACCCTTATTGTGTGTGTGTGTGTGTGTGTGTGGTGTGTGTGTGTGTGTGTGTATGTGTGCATTATGTAGTAACATGATAGGACAAATGTTTTTAAGTGGGTTGGATAGTTTTAATCTTAGTAATATCTAAGTGTGGATTCCTTGCACGACTGAGAGTGGAGCGAACAGGTGATTTGTAGATGAAAGAAAGCCCTATCTTTATGGTCTCTACTGTCCTCCTCTTACTATGATCCTTTGCTGTTGCATCACCTCTTCTAGAAGCCATTACTAATGCCATGCACTGTAGTGTGTCCCACCCACTCAAGACTTGCACACTCAGCCATCATATTCTTATACTGGCGCAACCTTTGCACATGACTGTGGATATATCAGGTACAAACAGTTAAATTGTAGGCTGTTAGAAGCCTACATACAAATTTGTATCATCATGTACAATTTTTTGTACAATTAATAACATACAATTTATTGTGTATGATGCTATTGATATGAAGTATTTTATGTACTCAGGTGATGGAGGTTGGTCTCCCTGGTCTCCTGGACCCTGCTCTCATACCTGTGGGAACGGGACCAGAACAAGCACCAGGAATTGCACCACTCCTGACCACCCTGACTGCTGCCCTGGAAACAGCACAATGGTTGAAACATGTGTGGAAGATATTTGCCCTGGTGAGCATTGCTAGTCAGCAGCTACCTAGCTAGCTTATGTTCATGACAGTGTGAGTGTATTGCAGTTTTACGTATGTCAGTCTTGTGCTGTTTTATATGTAGAATTTGCATATATGGCTCCAGTCTTCTGTATTCCATGTGCTTCAGGTTGGATAAAAGTGACCAACTGCTCAGTAGAGTGTGGAGGCGGAGGTATCCAGGTTTTTGTGAGAGACTGCCCTGCCTTTGCCAGTGGAGGGAAGGAGTGTGAGGGTCCAACACACAAGATTGAATACTGTGGATACTGTCCATGTAAGTTGTAGTTACCACTGCGTGTAATGGAAGACTAGTGCTTGTTTGCAGTCATGCATGATATTGTGGTTGATTAGAGTGTTAATAAGAAGCAAGTGCTATGTAACTCTCTGTGTACCTCTGTTACTTAGAAACTGCCCACAGAGTGCAATAGAATAGTTTCATTCACATATCACAACCCATTGAATGCACACAGTAGATTCGTTAATAGCCAACCTATGTAAGTAAGTCTTTGCACATGCATAATATGTGTATAATGCAGCCCACGAACACAGCCTGTGCTATGTATATATTCAGGTGAGGGAGGTTGGTCTCCCTGGTCTCATGGACCCTGCTCTCATACCTGTGGTAACGGGACCAGAACAAGCACCAGAAACTGCACCACTCCTGACCATCCTGACTGCTGCCTTGGAAACAGCACAATGGTTGAGACATGTTCAGAAGGCAGTTGTCCTAGTGAGTTATTGCTGGTGTTGTCACACACTTAGCCACCTTGCTTGTATGTACTACGTATGTGTGCGGTGTTGTATCCATCTACAATGGCGATCAAAAGCAACAGTAGCGTAATCAATCCCATGCCATGAAGAGCAAAGTAACAATAGCATACTGTAGTTGTCAACTGACATTACAAAAGACCTTTAATGCACACATAAACACAGAAAGTCACTGTGTGAGGCAGTAGACAGGGGATCTGAGCAAATCACAAATCATTGAGCGATGCTGTTATGTCCACGGGGCACACAAAATGATCTGAAACGACTGAACAAATGAACAATGAGTGATCCAACAACTTAATATACTATATATATGGTAAGGGCAACTCTTACAACGAACTCAAAATGGTATATATGCATACCTAACACCTATATACTAGGCAGATGCTTACAGCATCGTGGGGGCGAGCCTGAGCGAGCTAAAGGTGCCGATGGCATGCAGCTATTTGAGTTGGACTGCATAGCGTACATTGTAGATGCTGAAACGGACCGAGTGTTTGCTTGTATGAATGATATGTCGAGGCTAAGGCTGATGCTAATGAAAGTTGGATGTTGTAATGGAGCAATGTTACGAATCACATGATCTTGTTGTAAGCCAGGTGAAGAGCGATTCTCAGAACCCTCGCAGCAGTTGTGTTGCTGAGTGTTCTTCTTAGTGGCTTTCCTGTGGGCATTGTATAAAAGAGTGATCTGCTGACTACTTCGCTTAGGATCCTGTTAAATTCTCGAACGTGGAGGAAGATTAGTTGGCGCTATTCTTTCGTACGATGCCTGTGTCCTTGCCTGGGTGAGAGGTTGGAGTGTCGCGCTTCGTGTCGTACAATTTCCTTCTCGTTTGAAGCTGCCCGTGGCGAGTATTTGAGTAGCACGCAAAGGGCGACGCAAAGGGCGGCCCTCTTGTCCATTCTGTGTAAATGGAAATATACGGTGAGCCGTACGTACGGCGCATACATCTATATATATATAGACGCGGCAGACGCGAAACTTGTCAGTGTGGGGCTTGCTCAGGCTCGCCCCAATAAATGATCATGTTTTATTACACAGAAGAAATCATACACAACAGGTTACTGTCACACAATCTAAATTTTGTCTGTATTTACAGCTTTAAATATAAAGCCAATCCCCATTGGAATGTTATGGTGCAAAACTTACTTTCTTGCAGCAAGATCATACTACATTACTCACAATTGGAACTACATGACATTTTGTCTTCTCACATCTTACCAGGCTGTTCTTCCTGTAATTGGACTGTGGCCTGGCCCTGTTCTAAGACTTGTGGAGGAAAAGGTATGCAGGTCCTTGTGAGGGAATGCGATGGAGGAAAGCCCTGTGAAGGACCGTCACACAAGGTTGAACCCTGTGGATACTGCCCATGTAAGTTGTTGTTAGAGCTATATATCACACATTGGCTATCTGTGATAATGATAACAATCTGATTACAGTGTAATTGCTATATATTGTATCAATCATTGACTTAAAGGTATAATTATAATACTGGAAGGAAATATATAATAGTACCCTTTTGGAACCGATTACACTTGATGCCTCTATATGTAGTCGCTATGCTACGTATATCAAGAACCAAGTGCCTAGGCAGTCGTAAGCCATGTACACACCTGTATCACTATGTTTGACTTCATCTGCATTTTCCGCGCGAAAATGTAATACCTGCCAATCTGCGTGAATTATAGTGGCAACTGGTAAAATTGTAGGTGTTTGGTTTTGCATGTGGTGTGTGCTTGGCAGCTAACAATCCTTCTGTGTGTTTGTGGATTTGTACTAATTAAGAAAAATTACGAGCAAGGATGCTACTGAATAAATTAACCTTTCTATATACTTACAGAGTGTACATGTTGACGCTTATTTGTGCAACCCATGTGCACTAGCTGCGCTGTGCACATTGTACGCACCTTCACACACGTACGAACTAATTTGCACTAGCTATAGCAAGTGTGCTGGTGTCTATGTGAAGTGTGTTATGAGCCCGTGCTATGTGTACAGGTGAGGGAGGTTGGTCTCCCTGGTCCCATGGACCCTGCTCTCATACCTGTGGGAACGGGACCAGAACAAGCACCAGGAACTGCACCACTCCTGACCATCCTGACTGCTGTCCTGGAAACAGCACAATGGCTGAAACATGTTCAGAAGGCAGTTGTGCTAGTGAGCATTGCTAGTCAGCTTATGGAGGCCTGCATGACATTGCAATTGAAAAGTACATGTTTCATATATATCTGTTTTGCATATTTGAATAAATGGGAATTTATTCTGTTCTGTGAGTTATGATGTTATTCAAATATGCATGTGGGAAGACAGGCGCCACGTTGAGTTGCCGCATTGAGAAGTAGTCCTTACTTGTTAGTAGTGTCATTTGCGCAGTTTTATATGTTTCTTACTTAATGGTAAAGTTACACATTGGCTATCACATGGCAACATATTGATATATATTCGTCTTACATTTCAAACATATTACTGATATGTGGCTATATACACCGTTTAAAAACTTAAACATGTTCCTGTGCCATTCAGTTCATGGTAATTGGTCCCACTGGAGGGAGGTATTACCTTGTAATAAACCTTGTGGAGGAGGTGGTGCCAGGGTTCTTATGAGGGAGTGCAACAACCCTGAACCTGCCAATGGAGGGAATGACTGTGTGGGGGAGGGACTCAAGATTGACTACACTTGCGCAGACTGCCCATGTAAGTAACTATGTTGCCACCAGTATGTACAAGGCCCATTACAATCTGCCGATTGTATCTATTATCCATTCATCCGGTAATCTGCTATCATAATGCATAAGGTAATTTATTCATGCTATGTGTTGTCATTTAAACTGTTTAAGTATTGGTAGTGTTTCTGATTCAGGTGAGGGAGGTTGGTCTCCCTGGTCCCATGGACCCTGCTCTCATAACTGTGGGAAAGGGACCAGAACAAGCACCAGGAACTGCACCATTCCTGACCATCCTGACTGCTGTCCTGGTAACAGCACCATCATTGAAGCCTGTGAAGAACGCAAATGCAGCGGTGAGCAGGTTGTGTGTAGCATATTTACTATGATTCGTGGTGATGTACTTTGCAGTGGTGTTTGACATGCATCTTCATCATTATGAGAAAAAGATGATTCTCCAGGTATATGGCAACTTTCGATTGTTAGTAATCTTGCTGACATTTTGGTCAGATGCACTGTCCTTCTTCAAGCTACAACACTCGCCACTTATATATCCGTTGCATTCATCATGCGCTGTCACTGGAAGTTGCTCCACTGGGAGTTGCAGGCCATTTCCGCTACCTGCATCTTTCATTACAGCCATCCAACATTTTGGTAGCTCTGTGCCTACACCTCATTTGAGACGTGGGAGATGCAGCGAGATGTTTCAGCAGCTAGTATTTTGTTAGCGGTCCTGGAACATTCAATCACTGTGACCACTTTCCACGTGATCAGGTGGTGGTTCTGCTTTGCATGTTCTGCCAGTGCCGACTTCTGCCACCATCCTTCTCACGTCAAGAGGGAACTTGTCAGGTTACTTTATGACAGAGCAAGAAGCGTCACCACTGGGTAAGATGACCTGAAGAAGCCTGAAGTTAGCTACAATGTAACTGCAAGCTAACGCAGGCCCCACTGGTAGTCCTCTTTTACACAGCAACAGTAAGTGAGAGCATCAGATGGTCTGCCATGTATGCCGATTTCGGCCTCCAGCTAGAGTCCTACCTTTGTGCTGCAATCCTCATTTGTAAGTTTGCGATCTAAGCGTCTCTGTTGCGCTAAATTGCCTCATGACTGACCATAGTAAAATAGTGCATCATTTCAGTGGCAAGTGAGGAAACTGCTAAATTAGGGTCTGAGAGCTTAGATCCATACACAAGCATACTATCTAACTTTTCCGTGTGAGCGCTTTTTAAAACCAATCTGTTCTGAATATACGATCAAAAATTTAGCTAGTCTCTCGATTAGGCGAAGCTGCGCACCATATAACTCCTCACACCATGACACAAGCGCTCACATGGACAAATTAGATTGTCTCCTTAGCTCTCAAAATAGTCCTTCTCCATGCCTCTGCATCATAAGCTCACTTGCCACAAGCTGACTTTCTGACACAAGTAGTAGCAGCTGCCCCTAAAGTAGCAGGTCATGTGACTTTCTCGTGACCTGCTATACCATAAAATGGAGTACCAAAGTAAGCCTGGCTTCACAAATGCCATCTTGTGTTCACAGAGAAGCATCTGTTGAATGTAGGCAAGCATTGTCATCATTGGGGATCTGAAGGTGTCAAACAAGAAATGTGCATGACAGAACGAATTTCTTTTCTTTTCTAATTTCTTATGACATACACACAGCACTTGACATCGCGTGCACTGCCCTGACAGTGCAGGATTTCACGCCTAGAGGTATTATGTACACTAGGATCAATCCATGTAACTAAACAGACATGCTTTTAGCACATTGGTGTGTACTTCTAAGCACTACTGTACTCTCTTCAAGTTAGTAATGTGTTCTTTACTCGTTAGTTGTAGCTGTTGATGGTGGTTGGTCATCTTGGCAAGAGGCAATCGCCTGTACTGCCACCTGTGGAGGAGGAACACGGTACTTGACGAGGAGGTGCAACAACCCAACCCCTGCCAACGGAGGAAGAGACTGTGAAGGGGACACAATCAAAGCTGACATTTGCGCTGAATGTCCATGTGAGTAGCTCTTGTCTCATTTGCATGCATGTGTAGTACCCTCCTGCCCAACAGACATGCAAACACTGTCAATCAATGTAACCGCTGCTCAGGTGATGCTCATTGGTCCTCGTGGACTCAGGGTGTTTGCAGCGGCCCTTGTGGGCAGAATGGCACTGCTGTGGCCACCAGAAAATGCAATGGTCCCTCGCAGTGCTGCCATGGAAAGAGAACCCGCACAGAAACCTGCACCAGTGCTCCTTGTCAGTAATGAGTAGCTGGCTTGAACCCGATCGATGCATACATGTGCCAACTTCATCTTACATTTAGTGCCAGAACTAGGTGAACTATGACTTTGAGTAGGCCTTATACTGTAGATTATTATAGCCTGAGGAAGTAGCTATAGCTGTTTGTATGCCAGGACTCAAGTCTTGATCTGGCTATAGATACTCCACACTAGGCATGTGTAGATAATCTGGCCATGGGTTACATGCATAATTATATTCATTGCAAAATTATAACGTTATTCATTGACGTGTGCAATAATGGCCGCGCTGAATGGAAGGGCAAAATTCTTGATGAAGGACGTCTGTGAAGACTGTTTTGCCATGCAAGCGTGGGAGAATTTGAATTTTCAAGGATCCAACGTCGCTTTTGTTGCTAGCTATATATTTGTCGATCACTGGCCCCTCATTCTTCACTGCGTGTAGCTACATAGCTAGCTAGCTAATCTTCGAAGCATGCTGTCCACACCGACCTGACGATCTTTACTGGGAGTTTCAGACTGGCAGTAGAAATGCATAACATGGTGAGTACTGTCTGCTAATTAACAAGGTATATCCTTAAGCACGCCTCAATGATGTACATATGACATAGCTAGCGCCCATAACTAAATCCCCAAATGGTTTAGCTAGCTAGGTGGCTCTAGCTAGCAACACGCCATTAATCATTACCGTTCACGGAAACCACTTATATACAGTATATATACGCGTGACTAACTCTGCATCTGTGTGCTCTAGGTATATACATATCCGTGTGTGCGTGCCTGCTGATCGTGCAAACATGCAGACAATTTGCAGATGCACCAAATGCGTGTGCACTGGAGAAACGGTGTCTATAATTATGCATAACATAGCTACTATACGTATATGCATATTTGAATGGATTTTATATAGTCATGGGCGAGGCTATCTATAGTAGCTGTACGTATATCTGTAATATTGTATATGTGAGAGTTGGCCTCGCTATGGTGAAAGTGGTCTGGCTACGCTAGACTATGTGAGAGTCACATGTAGAAATCGCACCTTAGCGCATTCACCATAATCAGCTCTTTAGGTGGTTATATGAGCACTAATTACCTCCCTATCCTTTTGTATTGGTCTGCATCCACACTGACAGTCCGCAAAATAGAAAGTACCGGAAAAAATTAATGGCATCCGAAATATCGGAAAATTTAATGAAGCAAAAGGTGGCTTTAAGAATGCTCTTGAGTATGCGCATCTGTAACAATTCTATGAGAAAGGTACATGCCTTCTAAACTATGTATTGCACAATTTGCACTTTTTGAAATCTCTGGCAATACTAAAGCGCACTCACTGCTCTCTGTCTCAGTGATTCATTGAATATATCACCAGAAACGAAGCCTTCAACAGGTTCCTTGTCAAAGTTGCACATGTAATCCCCGGATATATTGGTGGTAGACAACAACGACGGCGGAAAAATCAGCTATTTCTAGATGATACAATCGGACAAAACGCCCTTTTAAACATTATTTTGCCTATGCCAAGCATATAACTAGAATGGCGCCTATTGCAGCCTCATAGCCTCAGTAGAAGGCAGCACTGTGCTGCTTACCTAGTGTTGTGCAACCATGTGATTACATGCAGACAAGCATGCCTATGGCTTGTGGCTAGCACCCTTGTTTCCTAGAGCTGTTAGTGATTCGCCATTCACCAACCTTCTAGTATGTCTGTAAGCAATGCACTGTACTGATAATGCAGCGGGTGTGTGTGTGCTTGTAGCTATCTTTGAATGTGAAACAGCATTTCACTGAGTTGCTGTCTGTTCTTCACACTACTTTAGCGCTCATATCCCAGCAAGAATGATGCTCTATGTACATGGGACTTGGATGCAGATTTAATACACATACAGTTATAGACAATGAAGATTGTTCTTGAGCAAGCATGCAATTGCTTGTCACCTTCACTTCACACTACTGTCCTTTATTAGTTATTCTTAATGAGTATTATAATTATACTAGCCTGCAAGCTTCAGTGCACTAATGGGATCTGCGCACCATGCATGGCTTCCTAACATGGTCCCAACAGCCTAATTAGTTTAACTGTATGGGCTCAATTCCCAGCATCACTTTTGTAGCCTCAACCTCATTATGCACACTTTGCTGATTACTCAGCAGCACGTTAGCCATGTTCAAAAAGTAATGCAATGACTTGTTTGGATCCTCATATATATGCATTGAGTTTGTATGTACGTAAAGCTTAACGGTGTGCCCTTCCCCACAAGTGTCCCTAGTCTGTTTCATCTTTATTGTTACAACTTTACTTATTTGTTTATATGCACCATTGCAGAGTACATACTCCAAACCCGGCACACTGTGCATCCTTGTGCTCTGTGTGCCGGGTTTGGAGTATGTACTCTGCAATGGTGCATATAAACAAATAAGTAAAGTTGTAACAATAAAGATGAAACAGACTAGGGACACTTGTGGGGAAGGGCACACCGTTAAGCTTTACGTACATACAAACTCAACTCAGTGTACCTTGCACACTATAGCATCCATTATGGACAAACCATGCAGGGATTCAGGTATGCTTACTGTAGCAGATTAGGAAGAACAGATGTAGTCAAGCCACCATCAAACTTGATTATACTGCACTTTTGGAATTTCTGGGCTAGCAAGTATCTACAAAAGTGTTGTGTATCCCATCATTTACGTAGTAGACAGCTGCAGAAATCTATCACTGGCGGTGCATACAGCAGACTGTTGAAGGTTTGAGCACGGTAGCCTTTTTAAGGTAGCCCATCATGCAATATACTATGCCTGTATTTGGTGTTCTCAAGTCTATATTATTATCATATTATATTTCACTCTACCATTCGTAGGTATTGTGTGTAGGAGTCATGCTCCAGAACAGACTACCATTCCTCCTGTCTCTGGTGCTGCTGGTTTTTCTTTGGAAGGAGGTGCAAGGAAGATGCAGTTGTCCCAATAATGGATGCCCTCAGACTGGGATGTCTGAAGGGTAAGGTGCGAATGTTATTCTTTATTTGTATGTCCGTCATACTGTATGTCTATAGATGTGGTGTATGTGTATGTAGCACACGATCTCTCTGCAACTACACATTTACCCATGGGCGTCTTTCTGAATGCTTATAAGGAAATGCTACAGGGCCAGATACTACACTCAATCTTATTGGACCTCATACTACGTGACAACATATTACCAAGGAACCAGTCAGGGCTCCTCTATCTACAAATGTGGCTTTTGGAATTTAAGGCGGTGCACCAGATACCACACCAATTATCACCAACGGTAATACACAGTCATGAGATGCTTTGCTTTGTCATTCAGCATTACTACATTAGTGCGAGTTTATTAATTCTATTAATTTTGTATACCTTGACGTGCAGGTCCAGAAGCTCACTGAGGTACAGAACAGCATATCGTAGCATCCTAGCCTGTGATCCTTACTGCTGCGCAGGCTACGGGGAGCTCTCTGGAGGAAATTGTAAGAATGTCAATCAATTTAGGTATTGCACTTTTGTGGATCATCATGTATTCATAAACTGTGTCATATATGAATTGGATTTCTGGAAGGAAATGTAGTACACTTAAGATAAATCAGCCATTGCCCATTGAATGTTACCATTTGGCCCAACCAACAATCTGGCAAGAGACAGCAGTTTTTAGTCTGTCCGCCGTTTGCAGATACATTATACACTGTAATAAATAGAATACAGGATGACAGCATACAGTAATTTGCGACATAGCTCGATGAAATATAAACTACATACATAACTACAATATGTGAGCGGATTTGAGAAAAGGGACCACTTCGCGCAATATATAAACAATAGCTATGGGCTAAAACAGCCGTGCTGGTGAATTTTTACGCAAATACAGATTATTGCATAATACGTGACTGTAGTATACGCCTGACGTTCTGACCGAGTTTCAAGCCTAGAGCCCTTTCCAAAAGCCGAAGCGATGACTGAATTCTCTGCCGGCCGCATTGCCATCCATGTGTATATATGGGATTATTCCGGAAGTGAAACATGGAGAGTGTACAAGAGCATGTACGGGAATGTGGGAAATCCTCGCCGAGAAATGCTAACGTGCGATTCTAGCTACTCGATGCTACGACACTCTGTAATATAATAATGTAATATAATAATTAGTCAACACTGTATATATACAGAGTTGACTAATTAACACAAGTCATATTTAATCAAAACTCTATCTTTAGGTTACAGCAATGGTGATGTTCGACTGGTTGGTGGAGCTACATCACGAGAGGGGAGAGTTGAAATTTGGTACAACAGTCAGTGGAACACTGTATGTGATGATTACTGGGACATTAGTGATGCAAATGTTGTATGCCGCCAACTTGGATACCGAGGAGCAGTAACAGCCCATCTGAGTGCTCATTTTGGTCAAGGCTCCGGACAGATACTCCTTGATAATCTGCGGTGCACTGGAAGAGAAGGATCTCTTTTGGAATGCAGCCACAATGGGATCAACAGCCACAACTGTGGGCATAGTGAAGATGCAAGTGTGACATGTAAGACTTAGTGTGATCAGTACATGGATGCAAGCACTATACAAATGTTCCTCTTAATTCCTATAGTTAAGTGTTCACACAAACTGTACAGGTACCACATCAAGGTTTTCGAGTGGATCTTTGCGTGTTGCTAATGGAAGCGCACCCTCAATGGGTAGAGTTGAACTATGGTATTCTGAGGAGTGGAACACAGTATGTGATGATTCGTGGGATATTAATGATGCAACTGTGGTGTGCCGGCAACTTGGATATCAAGGAGCAGCCTTTGCTCATCAGAGGGCCTACTTTGGCCGAGGATCAGGAGGAATCCTACTGGATAATCTGGAATGCACTGGAACTGAGTCATCTCTCTTCAGGTGTCCTCATAATGGACTCTACAGCCACAACTGTGGGCATTGGGAAGATGCAGGTGTGACATGTGAGTTATCTACATGCCTGAACTGGATTGTGATTGGTTATAAGTAAGCTAAATTTGCTAGCCATAACTGCTCGCATTATATTGAAGCTTGACATGTGACATTACTAGGAGATACATATAAACTGGATTCGTTGTGCCTATTGGAAAGCATGCATGCTGCTGTGTTTCCCACTGGTACATTGCAATGGTGCAGTTCACTGCAGTTACTGACCCGATACTGTATATATGTTACTGTTTCATGTTAGTAAAGTAATTATATCATATATTCATGTGGTACGTATATGCCACACAGTATATGGTATCAATGTGTGCACTTATGTATTAATTAATACCACCGTACATGTTCATATAGAAGTGTGTATTGAATAGTCTCCAAGTCCCAAACAATCATCTGATCTTGAATGCTGGTCACACTCACCGCAATCCATAAAGGAAGGCATTGCCTGATATGTATGTGCTGATTGGCAAATGAGCAAGTTGATTCTTGCACTTCACCGCTGCCAAGAAGTGCAAATTTGCAAGAGTGATCAGTCTACTGCGTACAGTGTTTCAAGCTGAGAGCTTTTGAGTGAGCAACAACAAACAACAAATTATGAAGTTGCTAAGATCCAGTCTGCCGTATGCGAGGAATATCCTGCAATTCTACCTTTCATGACAATAATAGGTGTGTGTGTGTGTGTGTGTGAGTGGCAGGCATTCTCTGCACGAGACACAGTGATTTATACAAAAACAATTGATTTTATATTAAGAGCAATGCCAGGTGTTGAACAATAATAATTGAGGCCAGGCCAAAACTCTTTGGAAACAGATTGAGACCGGGGCCTATTCGAGCTTATGTATTATTGTAGAAGTGCGTACTTGCATCTCAAGCAGGTATCCATGATGGCATCCCCTGTGCGAAGAACTAAGCTTACCTTATTTGCTTTAAGTAATGTATTTTGCAACTTGCATGCAGGTGGCTGTGGAGATCCTGGTACAAGATTTGGTATTACTCGAATTATCAGTGGAACTGCGGTTGGTGATCGTGTGACATACACTTGCCAAACCGGGTACATCTTGTCAGGGAGTAGTTCCAGGACATGTCAGACAAGTGGATATTGGTCAGGCCGCTTGCCCACTTGCACCAGTGAGTACTTTATGAGCTTTGTGTACTCCGTATTATTAATGGTAATGACTGAATTTTACAATTTATGGAAGTTAAAGAAAACCAATTATTTTAAATACAATTAAGCCTACTGCCTAATATTAGTAAGCCTGGAGAAGATGGCATCTAGCCAATCAACTGCTTCTGCAATCAGTGGATATTTGCACCAACTGACTAGGACAGAATTGATTCATGGTCAAGGAACAGCCTGAAGGAACTGGAAGCTATTTGAGCATGCCACATTCAATTAATGGGTGCATAGAAACACGACAGCAACTCCGTTTGTCATTTCACTCTTTTCTCTGTCATCCATCCTATATTTGTGAATATTATTGATTATGTATTAGCATATAACTGGTAAATGTTAACAGGAAAACTGGTAATCAATAGGAGTTTCCAGTTACACACTCATATCTACCTGCGCTCTTGGATACGCTGTCATTTGGGAAGACTTGTGAATGCGTGGCTATTTGGAAATGTTTCAGGCTATATGGACAGTGTCATAATCATTAACAAAGATTCGGCATGCTACAGTCGGAAGGGATTACTAGTCTCGCCAACCTGTCATTATGTTCCAAGGTCGCAAGATGTCATGTACGCAACTTCTCATCAGTGCATCGAGTTACAACATGTCCATATATGTATCAAATGCATTTGGAAAGGGATAAACATGCTATTACACAATGGTGACCTTATACAGTATTTAGTAAATTAATTGTTTCACATACTTGTAGTCAGTATGTAAATAATGTGCAATTTTCCATTTTTGTAGTCGGTATGCAAAGGATATATGATGACATAGTGTGGACTTACGTGTACATGTTGGATGACTCCCTGACCACTGACCATTTGATTGACATGTTCTACTAGAACTACCTGCAGTCATCATGTACCCTGTGTTACAGGTTTAAGTTACAGTACTCCTAACAGTGGTGCTGGAGTAGCGTCTCTGTCCATTTGACAAGTAGCTCAGGGTACCACAGGACCCTGACAGTTGATAAAGAAACATCACACAGTAGACTTGATATACAGTAGACAAAGTCAGACTGGCGTTTGTGACTTCAGTGAGGTCTGTACATGCGCACTTAGTTGATGTTTGTGTCTTTCATTTACTGTGCAAATGAATGATAAGGTGGAGAAGGCTAAGAGGAAGTGGGAATGGATGCATGGTGAACTAACTCAGCAATCTACGTATCTTTTAAACAGTGTCATAAAGTCGACTCATATACACACCTAACTTCAGTCAGTATTATAATACATTTTGTTTGCAAGTTACAGGACAGTAACAGGACGTTCACAGGAATGCTCAAAAGCATTGGAGCAAGTCTCAGTTCCAGTCTCACAGGTCCAGTGCAAATCTTTGACCCAATGCATTCTTGTAGATCAGCTTACCATAATCCCTAGTAGCTAGTCTAATCCTAATTGCCTATAGCTGTTTATGGCAAGATATTACAGCATAGTTAATGTTCAACATTAGCAAGGATTCAGCAAGCATTATACACACATACATAAAATGGTATTTGATTCTACTATGCTATGATGCATTGAACGGTGTTAGAGGATTGGGACTCACAGGTCTAAATAACGATCCAGAGTATGAATGGACCCACCCAGGTACGAATGGACCCCCCTGAACCACTAGGCTGCTTTAGTTGCAGTACCACTGGCTGATCGTTGTGTGCCTGATAGCAGCTAGCAGCACTAGCTAGCAAGAGGGGGGGTGGGGGGGGTGGGGGGATAGGAGACGCCACAAGAGATCATCCTAGGACAGGAAGACCCCTCTCTGGATGAGTGGATCCCTTTGTGAAGGGTTCTCGTGGCTGGCTTTGTAAGTGGAGTAGTCCTCTTGAAAGTGTTGGCCACATAACTCTTGCATGAGATCCTGAAAAACATTCGACCATAGCTAGATACTCTGTGGTCCAACTAGGAAGCTATGCCATGAGAAGCAGCTTATAGAGAATATCTAGGACTGACTAGGCACAAAAGTTACGTGACCAACACCCTACCCTTTCTGAGGATGAAATAGGATGGTCTATACAGTTATTCTACGGTAATCTCCTATCCAAGCAAAAATCTACTATCGTGTACAAAATTGGCCTGGAGGAACCTTCACAAGGGGGGATGGCAATCATCCAGGAAGGAGGGCATCTATCCCTACAATGATTTGTACCCCTGTTGCAAACGAGTGGTCCACCATGTAACTGTGTCTTCACTTCACTATTGTAATAAGAGCTAGTACACGAATATCAGACAGATTAAGCAGTCTATTCATATCCAATGGTCTGTATCAATGGCATGCATTATACATAACTAGCAGAGAATCCAGCCTGCTTTCTGAACCTCCATGAGTACAATTCGTATAGTGATCAGTGTGTGTTTCAAATTATGATATAATCTTATAGGTATGTATGGTATGTAGGTATGTACATGAGGCTACTTTATGACACTGTATAAAAGATATGTCGGTTGCTGAATTAGACCACCATGCATCCATTCCCACTTCTCTTAGCCTTCTCCACCTTTTCATTCATTTGCACATTAAATGAAAGACACGGATGTCAACTAAGTGTGTATGTACAGATCTCACTGAAGTCACAACTGGCAGTCTGACTTTGTCTACTGTATAATATCAAGTCTACTGTGTCATGTTTCTTTATCAACTGTCCTGTGGTACCCCGAGCTCATTGTCTAATGGACAGAGACGCTAGTCCAGCACCACTGTTGGGTACACCTGCAACTCAGGGTACTTGATGACTGCAGGTAGCTAGTACAACATGTCAGTCAAAAGGTCAGTGGTCAGGGACTCATCAAGTCAAGTCATACTGTTTCATGTTTCTTAATCAACTGTCAGGGTCCTGTGGTACCCCGAGCTACTTGTCAAATGGACAGAGACGCTACTCCAGCACCACTGTTGGGTACAGAGTCACTTACACCTGTAACACAGGATACTTGAGGACTGCAGGTAGTTCTAGTAGAACATGTCAGTCAAGTGGTCAGTGGTCAGGGACTCATCCAACATGTACACGTAAGTCCACACTATGTCATTTCATATCCTTCACATACTGACTACAAACATGCAAAAGAATTGCTAGTAATTTTAGTATACACAACAATCTATTCCATTTCTATAACCTAATGTTTCCCTTAGTTTAATTAAGGAGTATAATTAATTTTTATGCATGCCATTTTTCAGTCATATTCTCAAACACTAATACGTAGAATACATTGTATGGTAGATCTCGCTATGTTCACCATTATGAACAAATGCCTTTTTGCCTAGTGGATTCCGCATGATGGTGACCTAACCGGACTAATTTCTCTAGATCCATTACATTGCATATTTCTTAACATGCAAAACACAATGTAAAATCATACCGACTGAAGTTAGGTTGGTACATTAAGCTATTCTAATACAGTATTAGTTTTGTGCATTTGTTACAAGTCTTTAATTATATATTCCCATGCCCATATGAGTCAATGTTACTTTTGCATCTCTTTGCCATTATCAGTAAACTTAAGAAGTGCAATAGGTGTGACATTTGGAATAGTTTAAGGATAGAAATTACTCACACTGGAGCTTTGGCTTTTCCAAGCCGCATTCGCCAAAGATGAATCTATTAACTAAGCTGGTTGGCATTAGCCATGATACTGTGCTGACTAAAGATATGTAGGTTGCTGCTTTAGTTTGCTATGCATCCATTTGACTTCTTCTATCCTTGTCCACCTTATCATTCATTTGTACACGAATATCGACTCAGTGAATATGTATAGATTTCACTGAAGTCACCATAGGCAGTCTGACGTTGTCTACATCAAGTCATACTGTTTCATGTTTCTTAATCAACTGTCAGGGTCCTGTGGTAGCCCGCGGTACTTGTCAAATGGACAGAGAAGCTACTCCAGCACCACTGTTGGGTACAGAGTCACTTACACTTGTAACACAGGGTACTTGAGGACTGCAGGTAGTTCTAGTAGAACATGTCAGTCAAGTGGTCAGTGGTCGGGGAGTCATCCAACATGTACACGTAAGTCCACACCATGTCATTATATACCCTTTGCATACTGACTACAAACATGCAGAAGAATTGCTAGTAATTTTAGTATACACAACAATCCATTCCATTTCCATAACCTAATGTTTCCCTTAGTTTAATTAAGGAGTATAATTAATTTTTATGCATGCCATTTTTCAGTCATATTCTCAAACACTAATACGTAGAATACATTGTATGGTAGATCTCGCTATGTTCACCATTATGAACAAATGCCTTTTTGCCTAGTGGATTCCGCATGATGGTGACCTAACCGGACTAATTTCTCTAGATCCATTACATTGCATATTTCTTAACATGCAAAACACAATGTAAAATCATACCGACTGAAGTTAGGTTGGTACATTAAGCTATTCTAATACAGTATTAGTTTTTGTGCATTTGTTACAAGTCTTTAATTATATATTCCCATGCCCATATGAGTCAATGTTACTTTTGCATCTCTTTGCCATTATCAGTAAACTTAAGAAGTGCAATAGGTGTGACATTTGGAATAGTTTAAGGATAGAAATTACTCACACTGGAGCTTTGGCTTTTCCAAGCCGCATTCGCCAAAGATGAATCTATTAACTAAGCTGGTTGGCATTAGCCATGATACTGTGCTGACTAAAGATATGTAGGTTGCTGCTTTAGTTCGCTATGCATCCATTTGACTTCTTCTATCCTTGTCCACCTTATCATTCATTTGTACACGAATATCGACTCAGTGAATATGTATAGATTTCACTGAAGTCACCATAGGCAGTCTGACGTTGTCTACATCAAGTCATACTGTTTCATGTTTCTTAATCAACTGTCAGGGTCCTGTGGTAGCCCGCGGTACTTGTCAAATGGACAGAGAAGCTACTCCAGGACCACTGTTGGGTAC
Organism: Aplysina aerophoba; assembly: GCA_949841015.1. Taxonomy (NCBI): domain Eukaryota; kingdom Metazoa; phylum Porifera; class Demospongiae; order Verongiida; family Aplysinidae; genus Aplysina; species Aplysina aerophoba. The sequence continues at coordinate 4,664,180 of OX465040.1, forward strand.
AGAGTCACTTACACCTGTAACACAGGGTACTTGAGGACTGCAGGTAGTTCTAGTAGAACATGTCAGTCAAGTGGTCAGTGGTCGGGGAGTCATCCAACTTGTACACGTAAGTCCACACTATGTCATTATATACCCTTTGCATACTGACTACAAACATGCAGAAGAATTGTTAGTAATTTTAGTATACACAACAATCCATTCCATTTCCGAAACCAAATGTTTCCTTTAGTTTAATTAAGGAGTATAATTTTATGCCAGCCATTTTTCAGTCATACTCTGAAACACTAATACGTAGATTACATTGTATGGTAGATCTCGCTATGTTCACCATTATGAACAAATGCACTTTTGCCTAGGGGATTCCGCGAGATCTACCAGTGATGTAACCTAACCGGCCTAATTTCTTCAAAGTGATTTCTTTGTATATTTTGTAACTTGCAAAGCACAATGTAAACTCATACCGACTGAAGTTAGGTTGGTACATTAGGCTATTCTAATACATTATTAGCTTTATACATTTGTTACAAGTGTTTAATTATCTATTCCAATGACCATATGAGTCAATGTTACTTTTGCACCTCATTGCATCTCATCTCTACATCAAGTCGTACTATTTCATTTTTCTTAATCAACTGCCAGGATCTTGTGTCACCTGTCAAATAGAAAATTAATTGTGTGTGGTATTGTATTGGATGGTGTACATGTGTTTGTATTCATGTTGTCCTACTTTTTGCACATTATCAACTTGGGGCAGTACTCTCTTCAGACGTTCAGAACATCAGCTATGTATAGATGTCACTGAAGTCACAATAGCCAGTCTGACTTTGTCACCTGTACACCAAGTCGTACTGTGTCATGTTTCTTTATCAACTGTCAGGGTCCTGTGGTACCCCGAGCTACTTGTCAAATGGACAGAGACGCTACTCCAGCACCACTGTTAGGAGTACTGTCACTTACACCTGTAACACGGGGTACTTGAGAACTGCAGGTAGTTCTAGTAGAACGTGTCAGTCAAATGGCCAATGGTCAGGGAGTCATCCAACTTGTACACGTAAGTCCACACTATGTCATTATATACCCTTTGCATACTGACTACAAACATGTAAAAGAATTGTTAGTAATTTTAGTATACACAACAATCCATTCCATTTCCGAAACCAAATGTTTCCTTTAGTTTAATTAAGGAGTATAACTTTATGCCAGCCATTTTTCAGTCATCTTCTCAAGCACTAATACGTAGACTACATTGTGTGGTAGATTTCGCTATGTTCACCATTATGAACAAATGCACTTTTGCCTAGTGCATTCCGCGAGATCTACCAGTGATGCAACCTAACCGGACTAATTTCTTCAAAGTTATTTCTTTGTATATTTTGTGTAACTTGCAAAACACAATGTAAAATCATACCGACTGAAGTTAGGTTGGTACATTAGTCTATTCTAATACATTATTAGCTTTATACATTTGTTACAAGTGTTTAATTATCTATTCCAATGACCATATGAGTCAATGTTACTTTTGCACCTCGTTGCATCTCATCTCTACATCAAGTCGTACTATTTCATTTTTCTTAATCGACTGCCAGGATCTTGTGTTACTTGTCAAATAGAAAATTAATTGTGTGTGGTATTGTATTGGATGGTGTACATGTGTTTGTATTCATGTTGTCCTACATTTTGCACATTATCAACTTGGGGCAGTACTCTCTTCAGACGTTCAGAACATCAGCTATGTATAGATGTCGCTGAAGTCACAATAGCCAGTCTGACTTTGTCACCTGTACACCAAGTCGTACTGTGTCATGTTTCTTTATCAACTGTCAGGGTCCTGTGGTACCCCGAGCTACTTGTCAAATGGACAGAGACGCTACTCCAGCACCACTGTTAGGAGTACTGTCACTTACACCTGTAACACGGGGTACTTGATGACAGCAGGTAGTTCTAGTAGAACATGTCAGTCAAGTGGTCAGTGGTCACGGAGTCATCCAACATGTACACGTAAGTCTGCACTATCTCATTATAATTATAACCTAATGTTTCCTTTAGTGAGTAAATAACTCAGGACATTTCGAGCTTGAAGATCTTCGTCGGCCGAAGAGACTGAAGGTGAAGGTGAAATTGGTCCAATAAATACTAAGCTTAAGCAGATGATGTCATGACAACAAATGAGAGTGGTGCGAAAAAATGGTGAATAAATTAGTACGGCAGGAAAACAGTTATGGAGAAAGAGGGGACCGTTTGTCTAGAATGGGGTTCCATACTGTTGGGAGTTGAAGTCCACAGTCTAAATTCATGATGGGACTTTGCTCTCGAATGAGAATGTCCTCTGTAGTCCTCCTCTTCCAGTAGTCAGGGATCACTTGTTCCACCTGGACCCTTTCCCAATTAATGTTGTAGTTACACTTCTGCACATGTACCATTCTGAATACTGGACACGCCAGCTGAGAAGCCCTCACTTCATGTACCAATCCTATCATCACCTCATTGTACAGCTTGCCTGTGCTCAGCAAGTCGGGTCTTCAGGTTCTTCTTTGTCTCACCTATGAATACCTGGTCACAACCTTTGCAGGGGACTTGGTAGACTACAGATCTCTTCTTCTCCTGTGGTACCTTCTTCACATAGACCAAGGACTGCCTCAAGGTGTTGGTTGGTTTGAAGACAGCCTTAATCCCAAGACAGACCTTCTCTAGCTTTTCGCTTAGCTGGCGACGTAAGGTAGGCTGGATTAATATTGTGACTATGCTTCTATAACCTGAACAACAGAGGATCCTGATGAAGCATTGGCATAGGTTTTAGTTTTTCAAGCTGGTACGGCAGACCCTGCTCAGATATACTCGGATGGAAGCAGTTCTCCAGGAATCTCAAAGCTTTGCTACAAATATAATAATATTAATAATATAATACATGGTCAAACCTCTAAATAATCTAAAAATTATAATAATATTAAGGCCGGCGGTGTCTCTGCAGTAATACTATTCAGCATAAACCTATAAGGGTTTGAGTAGATGACTGCTGATCATTAAACGTCTCTATATACGGAGCCAGTATAAATTTGTGTTGAAAGATACTAAAATGCTAGCTATGTCTCGCCACAGTAGATGGTATTGACATTCGCTAGGGAATTCCCACTTCCACATGTGATAAGCACTGGAATTGTCACTGTATGTAATCTGCTGTATATTAGGACATGGCTCATTATGGCATATCAAAAGTGTCAGTATTAAACTTAAAGTACACTGACTTCCTATGTGTGAATTGTTTTAGGGCAAGTTTTTGTTTGTGGCATTTGTGCACTTGCTTTGATGTGACACAGCGCATTTCATTATAATTCTGACAGAACTCTCTTGTTTGTTTCTTCATTCGTAGCCTACTGTGGTGATCCTGACACTCCTGTGAATGGGAGTAGGCTTATCAGTAGGTACACTGAGGGACACACTGTCAATTACACCTGCAACGCGGGATACAAGCTCTCTGGAGTTGCTACCAGAACGTGTCTGTCTAATGGGATGTGGTCAGCAAATTTGCCTACATGTCTGAGTAAGTGTTTGCTGTATGTACCCACAAGAATGATTTATTCATTGTCAACATGATTTTTCCTATACAATGGAAACTCTCTATAGAGAACACCGTTGGGACCTAGCTGGCTGCCCTGTGCAGACTGGTGTCCCTAATTCAGTGGTAGATTTGTACACAGGTCTATGTGGTTAGGACTGCAGACAGTGTCCTCTTTTGAGAGGTGTCCTTTATTCAGAGTGTCCTTTATAGAGAGGTTCCACTGTATCAATTTGTATGTTGAAGCTACGTAGAAATGCACTCATAACAAAGCATAACATCCCATTGAGAACCATTTTCCCTAGTTTTATGTTTGTCTTATGTATGTTTTATGTATTGTCACATTTGGACTCTAACAGCAGTCTACATTTCAGCTGTTAAAGGTTTTGTGGTTAAATTGCCTCCCGAGTAAACCCCCAGCTACATGCCTAGTCAGCTCACTGCTTAGTTAGCTGGCTTGCAGCCAGTGTTCATGTAGCCAATAGTTAACAGTTTGAACCACAACATCTTAGTCCTTGTTTATGTACAATGGAGTGCACCCCTGTGCCCGTGGTTTAACATTGTTTACAAAGCCATTATTTAAGGCTTGCATGAATGTTGAAATGTTTAGTCTGATACTTATTGTGATTGTGTCTGGGACGGACACCAGGCATGTATAGAGAGATTATTAAATGCTGTTTTTCTATTAAACATATATTGCATATGCTATTTATACAAGGTTTGAAACCCCCTTCCCAAGTGACTGGTGTTTCTCTGATGAGGCATCTCAGACGTGGGAGACCATGTCTGATAGTGAGATGGACTGCACCACAAAGTGATCTCCCAATCAGTCGGTACAAGATTCAGTACAAAAGAGCTGGGACTATTTTCTGGGGCAGTGAAGCTGCCACCGCAGGATCACCTCCTCCAACCATAGTTACTCTGATTTCACTTGCTGTTGGCACTACCTACACTGTTAGAGTTAGTGCAACATCTCCGAATGGAAGAGGGGAGTGGAGTGAAGAGCAGACAGAAAGAACTTACAGATGTAAGTTGAGTGCAACTATATAGAGATGCTAATTACGCAAAACTTCTGTTAGCATTGTTGATCTTACACCTACATAGATATCAATTTGATCTAGCTTAGACCTTTTACAGTCCAGCTCATGGTTGCAATAAAAATTATAATCATAACTGTGGTAGAAGCAGACTGCATGGTGTCCAAGGTTGTTTTAAATTTGACTGCTGCTTGTATTTGTGTTCTTTGTAGATACGTAGATGTGGATTGTAGATTTGCAGTTATTACACAAGAACATGTACTTCTTCGCAGCAGCATTGAGTCACTGGGTAGCTATAGCTGCTTTCAATTTTTTGACTTCTGTGCATGGTCATTCACACATACGTACGTACTTGCTAACAACATATATATAACATACGTATGCTATATGCCATCTCTGCTATGGCATGAATTGGTCAGGGCATGTCAACCTTTTAGTCAACACCTATGTATGTTGTACTGAATATGCTAGTCATTACGTGATTATAATAGATGTAAATCTTAGGAATGTTTTTATACTACCATGACTGACCTCTGCAATACAGGTCCTTCCAAAGTCACTAATGTTTCCTTAGCAGTATTTGAAGCAACGTCCCTGAATGTAACCTGGGCTATTCCCCAAAGTGACATGCCCATCACTTGGTATGAGGTGCAGTACAGAACTGATGAGGCGCAATCTTGGAGCAGCACACCTCACCTGTCAGGATTGCCTCCTCCATCTTCTACTGTTGTGAATGGAATGCATTCTGGCTTTGATTATGAAGTAAGAGTGAGAGCCATGTCTGATGTTGGAGCTGGAGAATGGAGTGAAGAGCAGACACAGAGAATTGGTAGTATGTTTATACACTGCAATTTGCATGTCAGTATACTGTATATATATACAATGGCAGTGTCAGCAAATTCATATGTTTGCATAGGTTGAGCGGTGTTTTGTGCATAAACAGTAATAGTTTCATTGAACCAACGCTATAGCCATAGCTGCATGCAACAGAAGTCACTAGCATTTTGTAGAAGTTTCATGTTGCTAATTATACGTATACAGTTTACATGAAATTTCTCGTATAGTTCACAAGTTTGGGCACTGGGTCTCAGTTCTTTTTCGCCTGTCGCCACTTCCTTTCAAGATGCGAAGTTAGCAACTTGTACAAGTTACACACCAGCTTGTGAACACTCACTGACGTAACACAGAGAGATAGAAGTTACCCCCATTTACCTTCTCACAGGTTTGTTTACATGCTAGTTTCCCACTGAGCATACCACTGCACAGTTCAAGCCTCAAGGCACGGGTCCTAATTGGTCACAGCTTCGGCAGTGGCCATATCTATATGTGACTACTGGCTATATTTACACATTACATGAACCTCATACAATGTCCCTTATTGTGTATTATGTTGTATATTCTGTGACATTTTAATATTTCATAGGTAATTGTGATGAGCCACAAAGTCCTGCCAATGGAAGCAAAAACAGCACTGGAAACACTGAGGGAAAAGTGGTCAACTACTTCTGTAACCCTGGGTTTAAACTTTCTGGAGATAAAAACAGAACCTGTCAAGCTGATGGACAGTGGTCAGGAACTCAGCCATTGTGTATTCGTACGTTAATTGGCTTAGTGTAATTATATTACCAAATTTGCGACTATCATGAGCATTAGATGGTAATGCCAAATTGGTATGTCATGGCCAAACTATAGCAAACCACTTCACAAGTATGATATATTTTACTAATATTGTGTTATGATAAAACATAATTATATATAATTATAGGTATTCTATGTTGTGAATGCATAGGCTTATTAACAACCCTTGGCTAGTGACTGGCCTACAAAGTCTCATAACTAGGAGGAGAGTATACTGTTTTTGTCCCTATGGAAGCAAGGCTAAAGTAATGGCTGAGGCTACAATTGACGCTGAGAGCCACCCGACTAGTGGCCGTGTCTCAAATAAGGGTGCTCTCACATGATGAAGCAAAATAGAAGACATTAATCGGCAAATTTGAGGTACTTGGCAACTGTTTTGAGTCAATCCTTGTCCTCTACAGATGCCACAAAGCACAAAAGGTGCAAGAACAAGGTCTACATATGATGTTTCTTTCAAGTTAAAAGTGGTAAAGTGAGCAGAGAAAAGAGTGAAGGAAGCCGCTGGGGTCCAGATGATATACACAGATATGCAATAGCTTCTAACAACAGTCTTTCGTGACAGAAATAGACACATGGGAGTCTTCACAGATTGACATGTGCTCACCATGCGGGTGGAGATACTATATTATACAAGCAATTCTACTTTGGAAACAAGTGGAACCAATTCTATTTTGGCATAAGATGAGAAATAGAACGATTTAGTAGAAGCTGATCTCAAAAAGAAATACTTCTGGAAAGAAATAGAGGCTCGTGCCTCTATTTAGACAAATTCGGTATATATGTAATAATCAATTACATATAATTATATAAATACGGTAAATCGGCATGACCTCGTTGGTATATAGAGGATATGGACCGACCTACTGTGCTATAATTATACTATAAAGTATGGTGAGTGTGCAACAAATGAACCTTTTACCTGACGATCCTCCCGAAATAACAACATTTTGCCCAAAGTCTATATTGCAGATATTGGACCACCTTTCAATACTTATGTTACTATGGTTATACAATCACTGTACTATATATTATATTTCAATAGTGGGTGAAGACTGAGTAAAACTGTACTGAGTAAAACTGTACTGATTTTAATGAGATGTCTGTCATCAAGAGTACATAACAGATAAGAGTATGCAACCATGATACCCGAGCAGCATTTTTCTAAAATGGCCTAGTATAATGTTGTGTGTCGGCATTGTAATATATTAATATAACAATGTAATGGCGATGGCTGCACAGCTTTATATAGAGTGATGAAGTGACACCTACTGAAGATAATCAACGGAACGACTTCTACCAATGAGTACAGGCCCTTAGGCTGCCGCATAGCCTCTGTGAAAATCTTAGGAGAGAGTAGTAGAGCCGTGGATAATAGCAGCAATGCTCCTAAAGTGGTCCAAATCAGATCGTTGCAAATGTTTCCCTTCTTGTGGGTGGTTGCAAGGGTGTCCCATAAGCATCATTGTAAGTCCCGACTTAGCAAATCAAAGAGCTGCACAATACGTACGTTGCACCGAATCAGATGCTCCCGGATCAGCAAGCAAGTTAATAGTATTCATGCATTACATCGACATACTAATAGCATAACCATGCCCACGTGTGATGTTTGCTGCATCCTTTTAGAAACATGCTGTTATAATTGTTGCATACTCTTATCTATTATGTACTCTTACTGTCACTAAATAAGGTACTTCAAATAAAAGTAAGCTGTTCTGTTGTATGTCAGACCTAAACAGTTTACCAAAAGTCATAAGAATTAGTCATCGAGTGCAGTCTGTGGTTGTACAATTTAAATTCAATCTGATGTTAGTTGTTGGGTAGTTGGACTGTATCACACGGTGAGGCGATACTTGCTGAGCTAATCACTGGTAACGTCACCCTGAACCATACTGCTGCACTAGAACAGTGCTGAGCCGCCTGAGGGATTGTCACTTTGTCCTATTGACCCAGAAGCAGTTGAACCGTATTACATGGTCAGCTGGTCCGGGCTAAGATTACCTGTGATTAGCACAGCTGATGTGTTATGTTTGTGCCGATTGTGCTGCATTTTGCATTGCTACTCTAAGAAGTCATCCACTAAACCAGTTTAATCCTGTTTACTTATACAAGAGCTGGTCCTATCTCTGCTCCACTTATACCTATGATTTTATAGGCAAAAGTCTTGATATTGCACTTGTATTGTGCTGTAACTATAGTGAAGACGTGTGTGGAGGGCTCACTGCAGTGGAATGTGGCTTTTCATACTAAACGTTGACAAATTTTAGCAGAAGTAATTTGTAGTGACACCAAGTAGATAATCATTTTATTGCACACTGCATTTACCTACTACCGACCTTAAATTTTGATCATTTCATCTATATTATGTAACATTGCAACTGTGCAGATATTAAATGTGATGAGCCACAAAGTCCTGCGAATGGAGGCAAAGTCACTACTGGAAGTGGAAGGAGCGTGGGAGACACTGTCAGCTACTTCTGTAACCCTGGGTTCAAACATTCTGGAGTTCAAAACAGAACCTGTCAACCTGATGAACAGTGGTCAGGAAGTCAGCCAAATTGTAGTCGTGAGTGCAATGGCTTGTGTGAGTACTAGTTATCACATGGCCACGAGGGCGCTGGCTAATTTATCACCCGAGGGCGCGAAGCACCCGCAGGCAATAAAATAGCTAAGCGCCCGAGGGGCCATGTGATAACTGGCTTGGTGCATTTCGTAATCTTCTCTGTCGAATCATTACCGAAAGAACGAGATCGCGGCGTTTCTATGGACACCAGCGAACTTTTCTCTTTGGAAATAACGGGCGAAATGCGAAAGCGTGCGGCATCAAAACCGACCTTTCCGTGAACAATGATGTTTTCCAGACAGGGAACGATCCGAAGACTTTTCTTCGCAGCACAGACTGGGTTCTGAAAGTCCATCTTGCCTAGTCTCGCATAGCCAGCCATAATGCACAGTTGCCAGATTCTTTTCAAATTAGAAATTTGTCACTAATTGTCTTAACAGATGTATATACTACAGCGCATTAGCATGCTTGACAAACAGGTGCTGAAGAAGAGCCACTTCTTTTGTAAGAAGGGTTTAAAATTCATGAACCTGCCCAAACATGAGAATGGATGAAACACTATCATAAAGAACACTATTGACTATTGAAGTTGGTAGAGTCCTATTGACTAAAGAGGGCAATGCTATCTTGTTCTATCAAAGATTGTTCATTCAGAAGACCACTGGAATCCAGCATCCTATGCGCAACAGGTGAACCTTTTCTGGATTCAAAAGATGTCTGCCTCAATGCAATTTTTATCTCTTAAGTCTATCTCACTTATGAACCTAACCCAATCCTTACCCTAACCATTCTGTGGTTGTACAATAATGATGGTATATAAATATTCATAATATATATACATATTATGTGTACATGCATACATAATTATGGTTATGGACATAAGCCATATCAAACACAGTAAGTTATAGGGGTACAGCATTTGAAAACATGATGTTATTTTTTAAATGTTATCCATGATCATGCTTTATATACGTATATGAGTAAATATATGTAGATGTTGTGCTGTGTTCATGTTACACTTATAAAAAGAAGGGAAAGATCGAACCACACACCTCTAAGAATTGGTCATATAATGCAGTTGCCATTGTCCAACTTACTACACATAAATGATGTATTCCACATTTCATTCCGTTGCTCACTTATAGGTTATTGTGATCCTCCTGTGGCACCAAGTAATGGAGACAAAATATATTCTGGCAACTTGGAAGGAGATACTGTAACCTATTTCTGTAACAAGAGGTACAGGCTCTCTGGAGATGCAAATAGGACATGTCAGTCTAATGGAGAATGGTCAGGGATTCCGTCTAGGTGTGATGGTAGGTTCAATGCTACACTGTAATTTCAAGTTGTCAAAATTACATTTTTTGTCGTCCTGCGTTTAAAGTATATGTGGCAGTTGAGGGTAGAAATCCAAGATTACACACAGCTATAATTGCAAAAAATGATGGCATAATGTCGTGGTATAATAGCATACCTTGCACCACTGCACGACTGCCTGCACTAGCGAGCTGTGCTGACTGAGTCTCGGAGGTGCAATAAAGAAGGCAGAGTCGCTGACTTGAGGACTTCTTCGTGGTAAAGCTGCGGTTGGCGTAAAGGCTTTTACCAGAGCTGGAAGAATGTTTATGTAGCTCAGAATGGTATAAGTACCAGATGAATAAGACCTAGAAAGGAGCAGAGACTGTTCCTACAGTGGTTGCAGTCAATTACTAAGCCATTTTCTTGACCTCATTAATATTGTCACAATATTCAGGATGTCGTCACAGATCAAATTGTTGCTTACATAAGCCATTCTAGGAGCTAGCTATATCTCCTTCACAGAGGCGAAATTAGCCCTACTTGTATAACTTGGCATACAGTAAGTTTAAAAGCCATTCTACTACATCGTTCAAGAAACACACTTTTGTTTAAGTGACCTAATCTTTGATTTCTAACCTCGCCTGCCACATATACTCATCTTTCCAGAAATTTAATTCCCTACTATATTGCATTTCACTAAATGTGTGTTCATCTCTGGATTATGTACTTTCAGAAATCATTGATGGTGGTTGGTCTCCCTTTGTTAATGGTACGTGCTCCATCACTTGTGGAGGAGAAGGTGTGCGATTGGATACTAGGACATGTGACAATCCCCCTCCTCAGAACGGGGGCAAGGATTGCTATGGCTCACCCAACAGAACTGGACCATGCTTCACCTGCCCATGTAAGCATTCATGTTATGACCACTTGTGTTGTTTATGCTCTATTATATATATATATTTACATTTCCTTAATTAAACAGAATGCTTTTTAACAATTGGGAGGTTCTCAGCTGATGTCATTGTATTTTACAACCTGGGGCGCTGGTGGCATAGTAATATCATTAATATGCCATCATCTCTATACAGCAGCTTTGGACCAATATAATTATAGTATAACAAGTGATCAACAGATGAACCACTCTGTGTCTAATGGCTAGAAGGTTCAGAGAAATGACGCCAATTTTGGCTCATTAACAATATATATATTAGACTGCATAAGTAACATCACATGTATAAAACCATATAATATATAAATGCCTTTGGTGATCATGATAGACAGGATATTATGCATAATGTAATATACAATCATGTAGTTTGTATTAACCTAAGGGTCGTGAATTTTAGTGGCAACTATCAAGAAATGTACAAGTTGCTGATGATGGCTCTTAAGTCAAAATGTTCAAGGGATTCAACAGTGGTTCTTACTTTGTCAAAGCCCTTTGATTATAGCAAGATTGTCAGTAAGTGTTTTGCAAGATGGTGTAACTTGTACAAGCTTTTTGCTTACTGAGAGTTTTATTGCTGTACATAAGAATGGATGCCAATCTGTTTAGACAAATAATTTCCAAACTCATCTGCCTCAGAATACCAATGTCTAGTGTGGAATTTTCCTGGCTTGTTTTACCTTTGAGGGCAAAAACTCAGTATATTTGAACATTGTAGGTTTTCATTTCATTTTCGTCATTCTTTGTTTGTCACTATCATTCTGGTTCCTCGATATTATCCCTGTATATCTCTCTGTACTAAATTGTTTTTGAATTAAGTTTCACAAGCATCATCAGCTATATACAGTCATTCCAATCATTGTTGCAAAGCAGACAGTGAATTTGCACTCGTGTTATATATGTACTAAGATTCTCTGAAATAGAATGTACTGGTGACTGTAGTCAGTATGTCTCAGTAGCACATACTGAGAATATAGAACTGCCTGTATTTCTGTGTCTTAAAAACTGCCCACAGAGTGCGATTGAATAGTTTCATTCACACATCACAACCCATTGAATGCCCATAGTAGATAGGTCAATAGCCAACATATGTAAGTAACTCTTAGCACATATATATATGTATATATAAGCAGCCCACGAACAGAGCCTGTGCTATCTGTCCAGGTGAGGGAGGTTGGTCTCCCTGGTCTCCTGGACCCTGCTCTCATACCTGTGGGAATGGGACCAGAACAAGCACCAGAAACTGCACCACTCCCGACCATCCTGACTGCTGTCTTGGTAGCAGCACCATCAATGAAACATGTGGAGAAGGCAGTTGCCACAGTGAGTTATTGCTGGTGCTGTCACATGCTTAGCCACCTTGCTTGTACCTAATATGTGTGTGGTGTTGTACCCAATTACATTGGCAATCAAAAGCAACAGCAGTGTAATCAATCTCATCTAAGGAGAACAATGTAATAATACGTAGGATGTTGTCAATTGAATTGAACACATTTCAGAAGACCTATATTGCATGCATAAACACAGAAGGTCACTGTGAGTAGACAGAGGGTGAAAGCAAATCACAAATCATTAAATGATGCTGTTATGTCCTTGGGGCACACAAAATGATCTGGAGCGACCGAACAAATGAACAATGAGTGATTCAACTTAGCACACTGTGGTAAGGGCAACTCTTACAAGAAATCAAAATGGTATACATACGCACAGTTGCCTAGTATATATGGCATTCCTAACTCTGTCCTTGCACAGCTAGCTTACTTTATGATGTAGTTGCATTATGGCTATTATATATATTAAAACATCTTAATGTAGTGCAAGTTGCAATTTTGTATACCAATATATACAAATATAATATTGGTATATGGCTATATACACGGTTTCAAAACTTAAACATATTCCTGTGCCATTCAGTTCATGGTGGCTGGTCCGACTGGATGGAGGTATTACCTTGTAATAAACCTTGTGGAGGAGGTGGTGCCAGGGTTCTTATGAGGGAGTGCAACAACCCTGAACCTGCCAATGGAGGGAATGACTGTGTGGGGGAGGGACTCAAGATTGACCACACCTGCGCAGACTGCCCATGTAAGTAACTATATTGCCACCTGTATGTACAAGGCCCATTACAATCTGCCGATTGTATTATCCATTCATCCGGTAATCTGCTATCATAATTGCAATTTATTCATGCTATGTGTTGTCATTCAAACTGTTCAAGTATTGATAGTGTTTCTGACTCAGGTGAGGGAGGCTGGTCTGCCTGGTCCCATGGACCCTGCTCTCATAGCTGTGGGAACGGGACCAGAACAAGCACCAGGACCTGCACCACTCCTGACCAACCTGAATGCTGTCCTGGTAACAGCACCATCATTGAAGCCTGTGAAGAACGCAAATGCAGCGGTGAGCAGGTTGTGCTTAGCATCTTTACTATAATTCGTGGTAATATATTTTGCAGTGGTGTTAGACATGCATCTTCATCATTATGAGAAAAGGATGATTCTCCAGGTATATGGCAACTTTCGATTGTTAGTAATCTTGCTGACATTTTGGTCAGATGCACTGTCCTTCTTCAAGCTACAACACTCGCCACTTATATATCGGGTCCATTCATCATGCGCTGTCACTGGAAGTTGCTCCACTGGGAGTTGCAGGCTGTTTCTACTGCCTGCATCTTTCATTACAGCCATCCAACATTTTGGTAGCTCTATGCCTACACCTCATTTGAGACGTGGGAGATGCAGCGAGATGTTTCAGCAGCTAGTATTTTCTTAGCGGTCCTGGAACATTGTGACCACTTTCCACGTGATCAGGTGGTGGTTCTGCTTTGCATGTTCTGCCAGTGCCGACTTCTGCCACCATCCTTCTCACGTCAAGAGGGAACTTGTCAGGTTACTTTATGACAGAGCAAGAAGCGTCACCACTGGGCAAGATGACCTGAAGAAGCCTGAAGTTAGCTACAATGTAACTGCAAGCTAACACAGGCCCCACTGGTAGTCCTCTTTTACACAGCAACAGTAAGTGAGAGCATCAGATGGTCTGCCATGTATGCCGATTTCGGCCTCCAGCTAGAGTCCTACCTTTGTGCTGCAATCCTCATTTGTAAGTTTGTGACCTAAGCGTCCCTGTTGCGCTAAATTGCCTCATGACTGACCATAGTAAAATAGTGCATCATTTCAGTGGCAAGTGAGGAAACTGCTAAATTAGGGTCTGAGAGCTTAGATCCATACACAAGCATACTATCTAACTTTTCCGTGTGAGCGCTTTTTTTAAACCAATCTGTTCTGAATATACGATCAAAAATTTAGCTAGTCTCCCGATTAGGCGAAGCTGCGCACCATATAACTCCTCACACCATGACACAAGCGCTCACATGGACAAGTTAGATTGTCTCCTTAGCTCTCAAAATAGTCCTTCTCCATGCCTCTGCATCATAAGCTCACTTGCCACAAGCTGACTTTCTGACACAAGTAGTAGCAGCTGCCCCTAAAGTAGCAGGTCATGTGACTTTCTCGTGACCTGCTATACCATAAAATGGAGTACCAAAGTAAGCCTGGCTTCACAAATGCCATCTTGTGTTCACAGAGAAGTATCTGTTGAATGTTGGCAAGCATTGTCATCATTGGGGATCTGAAGGTGTCAAACAAGAAATGTGCATGACAGAACGAATTTCTTTTCTTTTCTAATTTCTTATGACATACACACAGCACTTGACATCACGTGCGCTGCCCTGACAGTGCAGGATTTCACGCCTAGAGGTATTATGTACACTAGGATCAATCCATGTAACTAAACAGACATGCTTTTAGCACATTGGTGTGTACGTCTAAGCACGACTGTGCTCTCTTCAACTTAGTAATGTGTTCTTTACTCGTTAGTTGTAGCTGTTGATGGTGGTTGGTCATCCTGGCAAGAGGCAATTGCCTGTACTGCCACCTGTGGAGGAGGAACACGGTACCTGACGAGGAGGTGCAACAACCCAACCCCTGCCAATGGAGGAAGAGACTGCGAAGGGGACACAATCAAAGCTGACATTTGCGCTGAATGTCCATGTGAGTAGCTCTTGTCTCATTTGCATGCATGTGTATTACCCTCCTGCCCAACAGACATGCAAACACTGTCAATCAATGTAACCGCTGCTCAGGTGATGCTCATTGGTCCTCGTGGACTCAGGGTATTTGTAGTGGTCCTTGTGGGCAGAATGGCACTGCTGTGGCCACCAGAAAATGCAATGGACCCTCGCAGTGCTGCCGTGGAAAGAGAACCCGCACAGAAACCTGCACCAGTGCTCCTTGCTAGTACAGAGTAGCTGTGACAGATTAGGCTTGAACCCGATAGATGCATACATGAGCCAACTTCATCTTACATTTAGTAGCAGAACTAGGTGAACTATGACTTTGAGTAGGCCTTATACGGTAGATTATTATACCCTGAGGAAGTAGCTATAGCTGTTTGTATGCCAGGACCTCAACTCTCAATCTGGCTATAGATACTCCACACTAGGCATGTGTAGAGATGATCTGGCCATGGGTTACATGCATAATTATATTCATTGCAAAATCATAACGTTATTCATTGACGTGTGCAAAAATGGCCGCGCTGAATGGAAGGATGCTTTTTGTCGGAAAATTCTTGATGGACTTCTGTGCAGACTGTTTTGCCATGCAAGAGTGGGAGCATTTGCATTTCCAAGGATTCAACGTCGCTTTTGTTGCTAGCTATTTGTCGTTCAGTGGCCCCCCATTCTTCACTGCGTGTAGCTACGTAGGTAGCTAGCTAGTCTCGTACCCAGCCCCACTTCCGGCCGCCATTTTATAAGGCACGGAAGGTGGGTCTGGGGACTATGTGCAGTTTTCTTGGCGGAGTCCAGGCGATCCCCTGCCTCCAATCAGATTGCAGATACGTGAATAATAATGAGCAAATCACATGTCGGTCACATGCGCGTGCGTTGGGTGCGAACGACGGAGATGGATCTTCCTTTGGGTCAAGCTAACGGTCGAGCCATTGCGCATACAGAGTCATCGCTAGGGATACGAATCGAATGGTTGGGTAAAAATTGTCCTTGTCCTAACTGTCAAAGGATAGTACTCAGAGCTCGAAAATGATCCTTCCAGCTTAGAAATGGATTGACTTAGCGCTTCAAGCCGCTTTGAGCCGGTGTCCAGATCTTGAAAGCACCGTCGGGAAGCGTACGCAGTTTGCGTACTCACTGTCAACTGGTGCCACAATGCAGGCCAAACCGTCCTCACGAAGCTTCCAACTATGCTACCACCGCGCAGAAGGGAAGATAGATTGCGTCTTCTTGTCTCCGTATCGCTAGGAGGCTGTGCACAGAAGGAGCATCGCGATAGCATTGGGCTGCCATATAAACGCGATATGGAAGCATGTGCCCATCACGTGATATTGCGCAATCACCGCCAAGGATTATGTACATAGTCCCCAGACCCTACCTTCCGCGTCGTCAGCCATGTTTGCGGAAGTTGGGGCTGGGTACGAGACTAGTAGCTAGCTAGCTTGCTAATCTTCGAAGCAAGCTGTCCACACCTCGACGATCTTTGCTGGAAGTTTCAGACTGGCAGTAGAAACACGTAAGATGGTGAGTACTGTCTGCTGCATATTCTTACCAAGGTATATCCTTAATTAAGCACGCCTCAAAAATCAGTGTACATATGATGTATATAGCTAGCGCTCATAACTAAATCCCCAAATGGCTTAGCCAGGTGCTCTATAGCTAGCTACCAACACGCCTTTTATATCATTACCGTTCACGGAAACCACTTATAGTATGCATGACTAACTCTGCATCTGTGTGCATGTGTGCTGACAAATATGCAGACGCGCGCGCACCAGATGCATGTGCACTAGAGAAACTGTATAACTGTGGGTAATTATGTATAACATATATACTGTATGGACCTTATAATTTTCGCGGTACTAAACTTTCGCGGATTGAGAATTTTCGCGTTTTTCGCGTTTTTATTTTCGCGGATGGGCGTCCCACACTATTATATCGAATATATAGACTATATATCTGTACTCGACGCTACGCCTCACCGGTGTGTTCACTACACCCTAAACCACGGTAGCCATTTTGCAGAGTTATGACGTCACTGTTCATCAAAATGGACGTTATTCGCTGCCAGTAAGCGCTGGTCTAAATTTTCACGGGACTAAACTTTCAGGGATGGCTGTCGAACCACGAAAACCGCGAACGTTTAGTACCGCGAAAATTAAGGTCCATACGGTATATAGCTACCATATATGCATATTTGAATGGATTTTATATAATATTGATCAGTATGGGTGGTTGTGTTGCATGGTGATTGATGATGAATGAGCAGACACCTGTGTGGTGGAGGTGTGTTACACTGTGCATGTCCATGTGCATGTGTCGTGTTTCATGTTTCATCTAGATGTGTGACTGTACAACCTGCTTGTTGCATGTTGTCAGAGGTGATCCAACATCACGTTTACTGTTCTTGGGTGAAGGGAAAAAACAATGCCGGACAGTCCATCTGAACTGACAGTTCATTGATCTTTACCAACAAACTAGCATTGGATGATGAATCATTTGTGTATTGTTGTCCACAAAGTTATGGGAGAGGCTATCTATAGTAGCTAGATATCTCTAATATTATATGTATATGAGTTAGTCTCCCGTAGCCAGACCGCTTTCCCTCCTGGCGAAAGTGCACGTGGTCTCGCTATGCGAGACTATGTGAGTCTCAGTAGAAATCGCACCTTAGCGCATTCACCATAATTGGCACTTTTGGTGGTTCTATGAGCACTACTTGCCTGCCTATTCTTTTGTATTGGTTCACGCGGACGGTCCGCAAAATGCAAAGTACCGGGAAAATGGCATTCAAAATAATTTAACGAAGCAGAAGATGGCTTTAAGAATGCTTTTGAGCAAGGTACATGCCTTCTAAACTATGTGTTGCACAGTTTGCACTTTTGATGTTAGAAATCACTCTTAATTGCTTTGGCAATACTGAAGTGCACTCACCCCTCTCTGTCTCAGTGATTCATTGAATGAATCACCAAAAACGAAGCTGTCAGCAGATTCCTTGTCAAAGTTGCACGTAGCGGATATATTGGTAGTAGACAACAAAGACGGTGGGAAAATCTGTAGATAATACAAACGGGCAAACCGCCATTTTGAATATCTTTGCCTATGCCAAGCGTATAACTATAATGCCAAGTAAGGTTCAGTCAACCAACGATTTCTCGGCGGGAGATGCTCAAATTATTTTCAACGTTGCTACATGTACGAAGGAGACTTGTCAATCTGAAACCATGAGTAGATGGAAATAGGCAAACCGTTCCTAAGGTGCTATTTCTACTGGCTGCTCTCACATATGCGAACCATGATACTCTGTACATGTGTCAGATGAGAGGTCTCCAATCCTGATGACATCTTTTAATCAATTACTTCAGAACTTATTGCTAACATTAATGTTTAGTGACCACACATACATGGCCTGATATGACACAATGGGCTTCACGAGTCATCCTAACTTTGCAAGTGCAGTGACAAAGAATTGTGCAGGACTGAAAGTGAAGGAGAGAGCATGCACCCATATCCAGTATGTACGCATATGCCTAGCTCTCTGGTTGGCTGTGGTGGTCGGTAAAGCACTGTCCTGCCTTTTTAGCATAACTTGAATCACAAAGCACATATTGGTTTATAATGTCAATTAAACCCTTTTTGAAATTGTATTATTATACAGTATTGAAATATCATATCACTTTATATGTCATCCAGTTATTCTGCAATTGCTGTTACTGCATGTGTGATGTCGTTACTAACGACCCGAGGTAGAGGTGTCGACCGTGACGTCTGAGAAACAACGGACACGAAGCAGGGAATAACAAGCCAGTTAATGATCAATGCAATAGCTGTTGTTCTATGTTTGCTGTCTGCACTGGGTGTCGCATTTGGCCTATAGTTAAGATTTCTAAGCTTATTAGTGAACCTAGCTGCACCTCGTTTGATTGTTTACTCAATTATATAGCTTGCTCTGCATTATCATTAGCTTATTACACTCTTTTACTTGCAGCCTATCCGTCACAGTGCAATGGGGAAAGCTAACACACCAAAAGGTGGGATACTGTGGTCAATGGGCGTATTATGTAAAGGGCAATGCATTCTGCAGGAACACCAAAAGGAGGAGGCCCTCCCCCTCCCTCCCCCCCCCCCCCCCCCAACTGGGTCTTGCGCAAGCCTTGGGCAATCGGGTGGCCAAAGAATGGCCGATATGATCGCCACGTACTGTGTAAGCTCTAACTTTCGTGGGACTTTATAGTAGACATTCACAAGTATTTCGCCCTATATTAATTACAAGTATTTTAATTAACCAGGGGCTGCCAATCGCGAAATACCCAGCTGCCAAACAGCAATTGGCGCGAAAGTTTCATCCCGCGAAAAGAGCTCACAGGGTATACGCTAGGCCTGGACGAAACGAAATCGCTTTTGACGAAATCCACATGCGGAACCTGCTGCACACAGCCATTCTGGGTTGCATTTTGCACCATAAGGCCCCAACCGCAAAAGCATAGAATAATTATATAATATAAAACAGGGAATACAAGTATTTCGAGTTAAAAAACTCGTGGGGCTGCCGCCCCAACTCGAACTACTTGCTCTAGCTCTCAATTGCTGGTTGGGGTAGTTGTGCACCAGGGCCACGTCATGTCAGTTTATTAGTGCATGCAATCAAACATATATACAAGCACACAGTACCAGCATTGACACATGCAGATTTGCACAGGAGGCACACTGTGCACAATTAAAACATGTCTATTTGAACGTTAACAAAGTTTAATAGCTACACCAACAGAAAGTGCAAACACACACGAGAAAAACACGGGTCACAGAATCATAAATTTGCAGTACCATGTTTTTGTCCTGTCAGAAGGCCATTCGTTCGAGTGCAACTCTGCGCGCCAGTGCTGAAGACGATTCCAGTGTGTGCCATGCATGTATTCCTGCGCTAGAGACAGCTGGATAACCTTAGTGTAGACGATTCATTGGTTGCTCAATATTGTGCGCTCACCGAGTTCAGCGTCGCTCTTGTCCTTCGCCTAAGGCAGTAATTCGCGTAACATTGAGCTTTTACGCAGTAGAACACTGCAGTAGGCAAGAACACAACCAACGGCGATCTGGGCGACGTTCGAAGTCCTTTCCGTGCCGTCTTCCCTTCACGAACGCTAAGAAAATGGCCGCCTATATAAATGCTTCTCCCGCAATACTTCGCCTGTACATTCCATATAAATTTCAGTGTAACAATATAACAGTAGCTTCACGTTTTGTCGTTATGGCCGAAGGTGCGAGTTTTAACAGACCCTTAGGTGACTAAAGTTGGACAATGTCTCTGAGCTTTTCAGGATATCTCTTGTAGTCCTTTGTCATTATTTTGGCCGCTTTACTGTCTCTCCTGGTGAGAAATCAAGCACCGAAACTTGCACAATGCTGCGGACTTACACTGATGGTTTCCATCTCACGCACGTGTATATAGGGTATGGACAAAAACGTTACGCAAGACAAGATTCGAGGAAACCATCTACCATTATGTCTGTTCACCGTAAGCCTACCATCCTGCACATGTCTTCCATTGCATCAGACCGAACTTGAAATTGAGTCATTGAAATTCGCATTTATAAATGGCCGACATTTGCAATCTCATTGTAAAAGGCTTGAAATGATAATGTACAACAGAATTTCTGTGAGTTAGCGTTGTAAAACACAGCAAAGACTGTGAGTAAAAAGCTTAAATGAAAGGTTGTTACAGTGAGTGGAAAAGCATACAGTCAATAAAAATAGCTAGCTAGCTGAAGCAATCCGTTTAGCTACAAATTGAGCTACACATAAAGTACCTCACATAAGTAGCTCTGAGCCTAATAACTACACAGAGAGGAAAGACACAAAGTATATAATTCTGTTAAATACATGAATGACAGACCATCTCACTCAACTTATCATGTACCAGCTGGCTTGTGTATATGGGACAGCTTAACTTGTTATTAATTTACTTCTAAATAATAGTTTAGTAAGTTAGAACATAGACATGTACACCTATTTGCGGTTAGTTGCAGGCAGTTGGAGTAATATATACTTAGCACTACTCTTAACTGTAGACCCACAGACTACACCAACTGTTTTGGGTTCATTGAACCTTCATCAGTGCAACATACCCATTTTTAAACAAGTGCAGTTACGCATGTGGGACATGTCCAATTGCACCAATATGGCTTCCGCGCGTGGCTAATTCTTACCTTCGTATTTTTGCTTGTTTCTCCTGCAAGCTTCGTTGAAGGGCAAGACTAGTACCAAACAGAAGACACAGAAACCCTCTGTAACCCGGCATATGATTTGTGGTAAGAATAATTCGCTCTGTCGAGGAATGTGGGCGCAAATGAAGCAAGTAAAATAGTAGTAAATGCCCGTGTGGTAATTTTCAGAATGGTTCAGACAGACAAGCATGGCATCAATCACTGCGAAATTAGAGTACCTAACTTTTCCATGTGTCATAAGTTGTTATAGAACTCCATTGAGAAGTTACAGCAAGAAAACTACTATTACTGATTGGTAATGCAAATTCGGGGATGAATAACCCTCTTGATAGAAATACTGCATATTATTATGACACATGGAAATGCTAGAGACATCCCTTACCAAACTATATTTAAGTGCTCAACTTGCCTGGAAACCCTCTCGAAAATTACCACACAGCGCTTTTGTAAGTGCACCTCCATTTAGCTCTTCGCCGGGAGCAGATCACATGACGTTCTTGTGACATGTACGGCCATGTTTATAACAAAATGGCCGCCAAGTGCTCCAGGAAACGTCGGCCATACCCTCCTGTATGCAGTGCGATGATGTTTCGCTTCGTCTGGGAAGGATTATCGGTTCGAATAGTGTGGATTTTTGTGCCGAGTGCTTCATTATGACACCATTTGGTAGTCGAGTCACGCGTACATCACAAGCAGTCATGCGCGTTTCCACGGAAACACGAAAAGAATGTGACAAACCACAGAGTTCAGTCCCAAAGGGCTTTCTTGGAGAATATTGACAACACACAAATGAGGCATATCTTTGCCCTTACGGTGTTACAAATAGCTCTGTCGCCATTACAGTGAAGCGTGAAGACTCCCAGTCCCAAGTATCACACTATCATCTGAGTTCATACAATTTACTAGACCTGCAATTCTCACCTACAATGCAGACTGTCGTCCACATTTCTGCTAGTCAGGCCGTCAGCATATTTGGAGAAGATAACGGTGGAGGAACCTTCGCAGCATTGCCAATTTCTCCTCTCCAGGGAGATCCAGAGTTTGAGGAGTATCTAGTTATGTCGCATGCTAACAACATTGTGGAGATAAACTTTATGGGTTTCATTGTTATTGTTGCATCCACTGATAATACAGAAGTAAAGGTCACTCCAGGACAAAACGCTTCTTCTTTTGAAGAAGAACTTTCAGAGGAGGAATATAAAGAGGCTGTGATTTTTCTGCACAGGCTGGATACTCTGACACTCACATCATATAATGACCTGACAGGAACAATCATAAGGGCAGATAAACCTATTGCAGTTTATAGTGGTCACGAGTGTGGAAATATACCTGTACATATCAGCAGCTGCGGCCATCTTGTTGAGCAGATGCCTCCAGTAAGGGTGCGGGGTTACTGCTACATTGTCACATCATTCATGGGTAGGCAGGACGGCAGCTACGTGAAGTTTAATTTGTTGCGGCTGTAGATGTAACTTATGTTGAAGCATATGAGAATGATAACATTGTGGTAACATATGGCCCACTTTATCAAGGAATGTTTCATGAACGATATCTTGATCCCAGCAGAGTTTTAGTACTCAAATCAAGCCAGCCCATCATGGTTGCACAATTTAGTCCAGGGACTCAGCTAGATGACATTGGTGCACCATTCATGATTGTGCTTCCCAGTCTATCCCAGTTGGTCAGTGAAGTGCCCTTCTACTCCAAGAAGAACGTTG
The DNA here is from genome assembly GCA_949841015.1 of Aplysina aerophoba. Classification (NCBI taxonomy): domain Eukaryota; kingdom Metazoa; phylum Porifera; class Demospongiae; order Verongiida; family Aplysinidae; genus Aplysina; species Aplysina aerophoba. Next base: position 4,687,221 of record OX465040.1, read on the forward strand.
ATGTGAACTATTTCCACTACATCACAATTACTGTCCCATCACGGTATTATGATGAAGATACAATTATCCTTGATGGTGAAGCAATTCATTCCAATGCAACAACTACTGTCCAGTCACCTTTGTGTGGGAACTTCACCTTAGCTAGCGTGGAGGTTGCCCCAGGTCACCACTACCTTCAGCATACCACACCAGGCGCTGGATTTCTTCTCTCGGTCTATGGCTTTGCTCCTGGAATCTCCTACGGGTATTCCCCTGGACTTAACCAAGGTGAAAGAATCTTTGTGCATTTGTTAGTGTTTACCCAATGAGTTGTATAGTATAATTTAACTATATAATTACATGCAGTAAGTAGGTGAGTTCCTCATTGAAAGTATGTACAATATGCGTAGTATTTTGAAGGGATGAGGGTACTTATTTCAGTATAATTGTTGTTATTCATGTATCCCCTCATAGTCCAGTTCCGTGATGGTGCCTCCAGTAGCATGGAAGACCATCAGGAGTGATGCTAAAGATTCTCACACAGAAGGCAAATGTAGGACATAGAAAGAATAGTTGCGGTTAGGCTAGAGGGGTCAGTGTAGTTTTGGAGAAGTGAATCAATATAACACAAAAGATACTTACTGTAGGCGAGTGTATTCTATATAGGTTGCTGTAGATTAATTCTGTGTGTGAAAAAACATTGACAATTTGATCATTAATGCTGTGTACTCTATTACATATATTAATGCTCTGCCTCTCAGAAGTTGTCGCATGCATTAGTGCATGTCTGAGTATGAAAACGTACTCAGGAGCGGGAATATCTAGGTTACTGCACATATCTAGCTAGACTACGTATACAGTCATCTTTGCAAAACCTGCATCATCACGTAAAGGCTGCCAGGGTTTTGCTTGTTCTAATAAGCATTATTAAGGTTCGACCTGTATACAGATTTTAAGGCGTAAATATTTTTGGGAGATACCAACATTGACTTTTATCAAAATTATTTTATTGCAGTGTATCCTGCATGTTCGATGCAGAAGGTTATCGAGGCTTGTTTTATAGAATATATTCAGTGTATATAATAATATAATAAAACGGTATATACCAATATAAATTATATAATATATAGCATGTACGTACAACTGATTATTCAGCAATAAATATATATAATTATACATAAAGGAATATAATATATAAATATCACAGTAATATAATTAATATCACCGATAAAACCAATCATGTCTATAGTGTATTGTAAAGTATATATACAGTAACGCAAACACAAAATACATGTATACAGTAATAATAACAAACCTAAGCAGAGTAGAACACTGCTAGTTTACCAAAGATCATTGACATCTAGATAAAAACATCGTCCACTACACGTGCAGTACCCTTGATCGATGCTGCATCTGCATGCTGCATATATAGTAATGACAATAGTTATTGTAATCATTATGCTTATGGTGTTTCTGTACAATGACCAAAACCGTTGTATTGCAGTATATGACATTGTAGCATGCTTGGTATATGTAACAACATTGAATAACATTAACATGTTGAAATTATTATTTCTTAACGATCCTTTAAGTGAACCTTTACCGCTACCCTTCAATAGTAGAATAATATTGCTTGTGTGCGAAATTATTATAATATATAATATTTTGTAGCCCGGGCAGCCTGTACATCAAAACAAATGAGTATATAGACATTTCATCCTGTATCACTCAAGGCATCCTGGGTAATATATATATATTCATATTATCCAGAATATACTGGGAAATACTTATATTTTCCAGGATATGTGGTTAATTCACAACTCAAAAGGTCACAAAGGGCTACAAATTGATTAAACCTTTTCTTTCAGGATTATAAAGAGGCTGTGATTGTTTGGCACAGGTTTACAGTAGTCACGAGCGTGAAAATATACCTGTAATGTCAACAGCTGCCACATCATTGAGCAGTTGACTCCAGTAAGAGTGCTGGGTTACTGCTAGGACGGGAGCTATGTGAAGTTTGCTACGGCTGTAGGTGTAGCTTATATATTATATGTTGAAGCATATGAGAATGATAACATTGTGGCAACATATATATGACCCACTTGATGGACAAAAAGGTTTATCAAAATATCTTGGTTCTGGCAGATTTTTAGTACTCAACATCAAGCCAGCCCAGGTCAGTCCAGTGGCTCAGTTAAATGACATCGTTCGGTGCACCATTCATGATTGTGCTTCCCAGTCTATCCCAGTTCGTCAGTGAAGTGCCCTTCTACTCCAAGAACTGCAGTGACGAAAACTATGCAACTGTCCCTCGCAGTTCTTCCTTAATTGGGGAGAGAACCAGCACAGAAAACTGCACCAGTGCTCGATCCTTGCTAATGGACGGATGGTAGTTGTGTCAAAGGCTTGAATCTCATCAATGCGTACCATCTATAATGACAGCTTCCATCTTACATATATATTTTGTATCAGCTATAGTAGTTTCCAGTTTTCACTCGATGTATGTACGTTAGGCTATAGAAAATCTGATTGCCTAGCTAATGCCCTATTTGTGGAGTATAACTGTAATAGCACCTGACATGTGTGTGAACATGTGTGTGGGCAGTTGTATGCTAATTGATCAATGTTGTTCAATGTTTTTGCTGTGTTGCTGGTTGTTACTGTTTAACTGTTTTATGTTGTTGTGCGCTGTACACATGTTTTAGACCTGTATATAAGGGAGCTGTCTTGCACTGTTTGAACGAGTTGTGTTAAGCTGAGCCAAGTAATCCTCTGAATGAACAAAGCACAGTATCACATAATAACTAGCTATCATGCCAACTGTGTCATGCCAGTCCGCTGCGCTTAAGGACCGAAACAATCGGGAAAACGTTGTCTGTATTATTTACTTATGGCTCGCAACAAGTCGAATTCTTATATGCATGGTGAACAACTAGGTCTAATGAGTGTAGCTAGCTAGCTAAGCTATCAATTCGTACGTAGTCAGCTAGCTAGCTATAGCTACTACACATGTAAAAATAGGAATAGGCCTCAAGAACGTAAAAGGGCTGCAAGAGCTGCATATGATTCGTTTATCCGTGCCACAGAGAACAGTGAACTGAGGAGAGATGCATATAGCTAACTAGCTATAGGTAATGCACCTCCCATGCAGTACGCTACACCATCGTACGTATTTTATATATAGCTATGCATAATACATTAATGTTCAAATGTATAGCCAATTGGCTATACATTTGAACATTTAAATGCCTGCGTGCCATAAAAGCAGTCTCACGCGAGACTGCTTTATCCAGCGACCTTCCAATTCCCTCCATTTTTTATATCAGACGTCATGACGTCAGATATAAAAATGGAGGGAACGAACCTGGCTACGCGCGCGGGTACATATATACGCATGGTCATTCTTGGCTATAGGGCTTCAATTGAATACAACAGCCTTCCCTCCATCCCAGACCCTAGACACCGGTCGCGACTCGGATCGAGTGTGGAGTTGGCCTACAATCCTGAGTGAGAGCCAGCTGGCAGCTAAAAGGTGAGTGAGAGTTTAGGTAGCTAGCTAGCTATAGCTAGTGTGCGAAATGAAGTGATCAGGATGCGTGTGGTGCCTGTGGTGTCGGAAAGTGTTAGAATATCTGCGAAATATATACACCACTTTCCGACATCTCGCACAGGTACCACCATTATTGTATACCATGCACGATGTCACTATAAAAATACAGCACTCATTCCAGAGGTAGCCAAATATACCGTAGGAGTCGTTGACAGATCTTTAGCTGTCGTAGTCTCGCGTGGCCAGACCCTATTCTCCGCTTCCGCTATTGCGTAATACCACGCGCGGAGAATAGGGTCTGGAAGTTTTCCTATACCAAGGCTGTGTAGCTTGTGCACTAGCACTAAATTATAACACTTTAAAAGGTGTTCATTCATAGGTGTGAACATAACACCTAGTGTAGTGATCGATAGAAATGGCGACAAGTACCCTTTGCGACGACGACGTTGCAGCGATAGCTCGTAAAGCAGCGGTACGTATGACAAGTGACATCAGTGGTAGCAGAGATCATGCATGTGCTGTTAATTTGCAGTAGTGTATATTTTTACAATATTATATGATCATCATACTCGGTCATAAAAATACCCTATAACAATGAATGGTTTCTCTTCTGCAAGTGTTTGGTGACCATTCGCGCCCGAAATCTTCACAGCAACCGCTACTGTACATGTGCGCGATATCTCGTCAAATCGTTCCCCGACCCGGCGCCATCTTCTCCTTAGGTTATTTCACACCTTCGTATGTTGGCACAGCTTGCAGGCACTTCAAAGAGGGTTATGGTTTCACACCCTGTCCTGAATTCCCACGGACATTACACAAGAACACTGGAGAAAACTTCCAGACCCTTTCCAGTGTGTTGCGCAATCGTAACAGCGGAAAGGGTCTGGCCACGCGAGACTATAGCTGTCGATGCTGTGAGTTGGCAGTCTTGCCACTGTGTAGTCAGTACTCAGACGTCAGTAGGCTATACCTGAGTATGGATTACTATGGAGATTCATTTGCTCAAGCGTGTATTATTCTGTGCAAAGTTGCCATGGTATGCCACGTAGCTTGCAGAGTTGCTTCACGAATAGCATATTTTTATTGAAGTGCCTAACTGAACGGCTCATAGTCTGCCAGCAAATCACAACTACAAAACTACATTGCTAACAGATGCGGATCTGAAGGCTGCACTGCATAGAATGTACTGGCAGTGTGGACAAGCTGATCACCAATCGCTGAAAGCGTCACGCCTACACTATAGAGCAATGTGCACAGATTGGCAAATATGCTAAGTTCTTAGGTTTTAACACAGCCACAGTTGGCCAACCGTGCAAGTTATAGCATATAAATTTGCTGATATAAAATATAGCGATCTTGCACTATCCTGCTAAATTGCCAAATTTTTATTCCCCACCTTTTTATGGCCATACGATATTCCCTCATCTATTACTTAATGTAATTTATGATTATTCGAACCGGTTAGAATGCCTGCATAACTAATAGCTGGGTATTCATGGCTGCCTATACTACACATTTTATGTACAAGTGAAGTCTTAGGTGTTGTGTTCTGAGGCATTGATGGTAACTTCCATAATAGTAAGATATAACCCTTCAATTCCTTATTTAGTACATGGTGTTTATGGTAATACGCTATGACTAAACTGGTGAATGACATGTGATGATTCATTCTATATGCGTACCTGGTGTGTATTTTAGTCACGTGCATTCATGTGCATCATCCTGTACGATTTTTGTATACAACCATTCATATACACTTTTGTTTATGACAGTGAGACTGCGGAATCCTTAAATGATCAGGGTTGAGGATCACAGCTGTGTACTGTAATGCATGACTGCACATATTGAATTTGTGCCAGCATCAGTGATTCTGCTCCTCTGATGTGGCTTCACTTACTTGTGCACTTATTAGATGCATAATGTAACCATCTGTGTTGTGTTGTCATGACCATAATGGTGCCATTCACCAAGGCCATTTTATTATCTATATCAGTTTAGCATATTGTTCTAAGGTCAATATTCTGTTGATAGCCAGAAACTTGTTACCGAATCTGATTTTGTTCTGTTGTGGAGCGTAGAGTAGTGTGTATGGTAGCCAACCAATCAAATAGGCTCAGATCTTGTTGATCTGCAGCTTTTTATTGTCCATAACATGCGTTTGTCTGAATGCCTATATACATATGTTATAATTTTATATCATATTGTTAACCACTTACAACTTTCAGCGAGAGGGAATGAGTGACCAGGGAATATTGATCCTTGGAAATTAGATGCATTATACACTTATTGCATTTGTAAGCCATCTCTTAGGTATCCATGCAGAGAGCATGCAGATTTATGTTCTATCTCCCACGCACTCATGCACACGCACACACAGACACACACACGCACACACACACACACACACACACACACACACACACACACACACACACAAACACACTTGTGTTCAATAATTTGGTAGAGGCTCATTGCTATTTGCCCAGTCCTACACTTGTGTTGTACTTGTTCTTTTACTTGCATTGTATTGGTACTAGTACTTGCATTAGTTATGACACTCTCAAGTGTGGTACGTACGTGATATCCCCTCAGCATTTGACCTCGGGGATATCACTTATGTGTATATATACCGCACTTGAGAGTGGTATCAACTAATGGTCATATATGTTCCTGGCAATCAGGCTTATAACATCAGTTGATTCTCATTGATGTACGTAATTACAACAGTGGTACGTCTGTCAGGTAGCCATCTATCACACACATACGTACATCCTGTCCTATCTAGAGCATACAATATTAGTTCTTTGATCTATATGTAGTGGTCAAAGCAATGGGAGGATGACATGACCATCTGCGGATTCTAATTGGTACACATATTCGAACTGTGTTCCCATGCGTATAATGAAATTAACACCTAATTGCCACAATGGAGTTTGTCTGTATCCCATAAAAGTTAAAACCATCAGGCCAGATTGTTACACCATGTGCAATAGCTACCCAACTGATGCCCATGCTTGGACAAACTCAACACACACAACACACACACGCAGAACTCTCTTTGAACAGCTGTCAGCACAAACCTCAGCATGCATGACTTGCTGTATGGCTGCACTATAGCTTTCTGGCAGAGCTAAAGAGTTTCCTGGTACTATAGGTTGGTTCTATACACCATCTCTGTTGTTATATAATCAGTGGCGATTGTCCTAGCTTCGTATAAGTATAGCCGTGCTTTTGCTTAGAAGTACCAGTCTCCACTTGCTTTTCTTGATGTTCCCCTGCATCTATGGTTCAGTACATTAGCACCAAAAGAAGCCACGAGTGACCGTTTCACTATGTGGTTAGTCTGTACTAAGTAAACAATACACAGTGCACTTATAATGAGTGATTGCATACAGGTTTTGTTCAGATTCTTAACTATCAGTACTATGAATGTCTAACTGCACGAGTGGCATAGACAATAAGTAGCCATATCCTTCAGCTAATGTTCAGCTGATTGACAGACAATTGCCTTTATGGTGTATATAGCACACAACTGGCAGCCTGAAGATACGTATATGCGCATGCATGACATTGCTATGTATGTATACGTACTTAGGCTTTTTAGCTGATTCGCTAGCTGCATGTCAACAAGCAAAGTCTTGATGATTATTAGCGGCATTAGTTTCTGCATGTATTGTGTGTTTGCAGGAGCCATGTTCACTAAGGCAGAAGTGCCATTCCTTCTGTCGATAGTCCTGCTCTGTGTTCTCTGGAATGAGGCACAAGGAAGATGTTCCAGGTGCCCCAGGAATGCATGCTCCCAAACTGGCATGTCAGAAGGGTAAGGCAATGTTTGAACACATGTGCACGCATGATTGCAGATTGTTAGCAAACATGTATAATATGTTATAATTTCAATTACGTATCTCAAACTTTCTGTGTTGAGTTGCAATCATTTCTTCTTCACACATTCACTCACTTGATCTTCGTTCTATATACATGTGCAGAAAGTGCTTCAGAGCCCGATACTACACTACAACCCATCTGGTGTCATATTATATAACAACATATTACCAAGGAACCAGTCAGGGTTCCTCCACCTATAGATGTGGCAGCTGGTTTAGGAGAAGGAGGTGCACCAGATACCACACCAATTACCACAAATTGTGAGTGTGCTTTCAGCAATGGCACCAAAGGTTAATATGCTGTACCTGTTGTTTCTTCAGTGATTCTAATAATGAAAAGTAGTCAACATCACTGCAGTGATTGCGAGCCTAATATCTCTGCAGGTCAAGACGCACACTAAGGTACAGTGAAGGAGAAAGAGAGAACCTAGCCTGTGATGCTTACTGCTGTCTAGGGGATGAGCAGCTCTCTGGAGAAAATTGTAAGTATTTTCTTGGAGTTTAAGAGGCATGCATACGTATCAGTAATATAGCATGCGTTCAGATCATAGAGAATGCACAATTTACGGTATGTGATAATAAAACATTATCGTTTTCTTTCATTCCGGTTTTGTTTATACGAAGAGGTTGAATTGTTTGTAGATTAAACCCTAGCCATTGAGGTGTTGCAGGGTATAATCGACGATATACTGTAACACCAGAAGAACCTAGGTTTTACAGCCTGTATCCCATAATTTGAAACGTTCGCGAATGGCGCAGCGGGCCAGAGTTTGTTTTGCTTCATATTTGTTACTGAGGTTAGGATATGCTTCAATCCCTACTAACTAGGACCGACGGAGACTCTCGTGTTGCCCGGCAAGATGGCTTTGGCGTGACCAGTTGTGGGGAGAGCTGACCAGGCTACGCAGTAATCTCGACCATTGCCTGCGTCAGACCTGCTGGAGAATTCAGTTGCCAGTACCTTCTGCTTGCATGGTTCATTGATCGATCTTGGAGGTGCTAGGGCAGCAGACGAAGCTAGACACTTACCTGCAATCATTGACCTAAATCGCTAACCCTAACAACTAAAGGCTTAATTTTACTTTTAGCAGAGTTTTGGTGACTGCTAGACCAATAGCCACTCTATAGCATTTACCATAATCTGCTTTGCTGTTGAATTTGTTCTGCCTCACAGCTAGCATTTGCATTGTTCAATTGGAGATATGACACCTCTACATGTATCTATGATAACACCAGGGTGTTATCCGGGTACTATGAATGAACCAGGATGTGGGATATACCAACTACTCCTTGATCTTCAGCCAAACTGTTCTACAATGAAGTTTAACATTCAAAATGTCTGTGCATGCAGTGGATGGGGTTATATGCATATGTAGTACCCAAGGATGTGTTAACTAGTTGTCATGCATGCTTAATTGATCGGCATTGCTACTGAGCTGCTGTGTCCAGCCTGTTCTTATTTAGTATTATCTTTGGCCTTTCCCACTGAGGTCACCAACAGCTTGGGGGCATCACCACACACCAAATCATATACCCTAAAATTGATTCAGAGGTTGAGATTGAATGAATCTGTGTTGTGTATGCATGCATGGGTGTGCAAAAAATCCTGTTTGGCTAGGTATAGCCATGCAACAACTACCATATGGACCTTAATTTTCGCGGTACTAAACTTTCGCGGATTGAGAATTTTCGTGTTTTTTCGCGTTTTTACTTTCGCGGATGGCGTCCCACTATATTATATTGAATATATAGACTATATATCTGTACTAATATGTGCTTCGCATATAAGCCATACGAAGCCTGTCCAGGCTGCGCGAGGAGTCGGAGAAGCTATAGCAAAGCAATGACGCTGTTCACCGCTACCCTGCTCTGCGTACTTGTCTCTCGTCGCATAATCCTTCGTATTCGGCCCATTCCAACTTCCTCTGTAAGGTCTGCGTAGAAACCCACCGCGGGTAACTGTTAATTGTCGTTCACAGTTACGGAGATGTGCTACGTGTCGTTTCTAAGATCGTTCAAAGGATGTTTGAAGTCGCGAGTCGGAATTAGTCACCACAGAGGCGATTCGACGCTACGCCACACCGGTGTGTTCACTACGCCCTAAACACTGTAGCCATTTTGTAGAATTATGACGTAACTGTTCATCAAAATGGACGTTATTTGCTGCCCAGTAAGCGCTGGTCTAAAGTTTCGCGGGCCTAAACTTTCGCGGATGGCTGTCGAACCGCGAAAACCGCGAAAGTTTAGTACCACGAAAATTAAGGTCCATACGGTATCACCGAACTTCACTAGTTGATTTGAGCCAAACGTTTCGACAGCTATACAGCTGTTATCATCAGTGGCAATACAAAACAGAGGGGGGGGAGCTCACTTAATTAAATACACTAAAGGGTGGGTGGGTAAAGGGACAGGGAAAAACAAAAACAAAAAACAGATGACAGCATCTAACATGCATAAGGGGGAGGCTGCATGCAAAATTATGAATATTGTCCTGTTTGTTTGTAAAAAGGACATAAGGAAACAGTCTGTGACCATAACTAGAAAATAATGAGTTGTACACTTGGGACATCGATCCATTGTCTGTTTTAAGTGATCTAGCCTGGGCTCTAATGTGAATCGATTCTAGCACAAGGCTTTGGTGTAGGTTGGGTTGGTGGTCCAATACCCTGGTGCTGTCCGAGTCCACTGTATGTGAGTGCATGTGTCAATCGATTCATTTGATATCCCAGGGCAGATCACAGATTCCACCACTTGGCTAGATACATATAAAATACATGGTAATAATTTAACTGGTTTAGCCGGTGTAGTGTCTATATATAGACACTTTGTTCTGTAGTTGTACTTTTCACCATGTGCATGTCCTTGCTCATTGCTATACTATTTGGTTAGGTTTGTTGGTTATATGAAGATGCATAAGAGATAAGACAACCGCATATCCGCACACAGACTTTCTAAAATGATGCAGCAAAACGTCATACGTAGGCATGGTAACTCTATTAGTATTCTGACGTAATGCATGAATACTATTAACTTGCTTGCCGATGCGGGAGCATCTGTGACTGGGCGCACCGTATGTATTGCGCAGCTCTTTGGTTGTTAGTTGGGACTTGTAATGATGCCTAGGACACCCCTGCAATGCCCTCGAGGAAAGAACTGTTTGCAGTGGTCTGCAAACCTTCATTCGGACCATTTAGGAGCATTACCGCTATCCAAAGCTGTACAGCACTCTCCTAGGATATCACGGTGGCTATGCAGCAGGTATTCCGTGCTTGTACTGTTTGGTAGAGTAGTTCTGTCAGCGAAATCGTCTTCAGTAGGTGTCACTTTACCACTCTATGAAGCTGAGCAGCCATAGACATTACGTCAAAATATTAATAAATCGCCATCCGAAAACACGAGGTTTTACTACATTGTTTTAGAAATATGCTGTTATGGGTACATATATACGCGGTTGCATACTCTAAATTCTTATGTACTCTTGGTTGTATCTAGCATGTGATGTGGAAGCTTTTCCATAGCTTACTTACACGTGGTTGTATTTGCACAGTTGCCTTTTGTCTTTGTTGTTGATTGATTGTTGAACCTGGTGGCGAGTGACCAGTGCAGTGCATGAGAGCGTCAGTTCTGGTATTCTGATGTTACAGGTAGTTTTACTTTCTAGAATCTTTGGCAACGAACTTTAAACTACTGCGTCCAAAATGTTTCAGTGCATTTCATGTGTTTTTGGGACCAGGCAAGGTAATGACAGGATCCTGTGTAGATATATAGGCTTATCTATCCCATTATATTACTGTATCTCTGCTTTACAGGGAGGTGATATATACTGACTACTAAAGGGATATCTTTGCAGGAAATCTGACCCACACTGCAACTGGCTGGAATATGATTAATTAAGCTCTGTTATTCTTCAATGTGTATGTGTTGAGTGTTTCATAAATGGAGCAGTGTCATCAAGTTGCAAATTTTAAAGGTTGACTTGTACTTCATTAGTGTCAAATGTCAAATTGTTATTACAGTGAATGCTTGGCTTTTCTCTGAAGGTTATAGTAATGGCAGAGTACGACTGATTGGTGGAGCTACATCATGAGAGGGGAGAGTTGAGATTTGGTATAATCGTCAGTGGAGCACTGTATGTGATGATGACTGGGACATTAGTGATGCAAATGTTGTATGTCAACAACTCGGATTTCAAGAAGCAGTAATTGCCCATCAGAGTGCTCATCATGGGCGGGGCTCAGGACAGATACTCCTTGATGATCTGCAGTGCACTGGAAGGGAAGCATCTCTTTTAGAATGCAGTCATAGGGGAATCAACAACCACAACTGTGGGCATGGTGAAGATGCTAGTGTAACATGTGAGTTTCATCTCTGCTTGAATATCAGTCCAATTATAATTGTAATTATTATAAGAATATGAATAGCTGTATATATAAGATTCTTACTGTGCATACAATGCATGTAACTTCTTACAGGTGCCACGGCAAGCTTTTCTAGTGGTGCTGTACGGCTGACAAATGGCTATGTACCTTCAGCAGGTAGAGTTGAGATATGGTATTCAGACCAGTGGAACACAGTGTGTGATGATAGCTGGAGTATTACTGATGCAAGAGTTGTGTGCCGTCAACTTGGCTACCAAGGAGCTGCAGTTGCCTATGATAATGCCAATTTTGGTGAAGGATCAGGTGGAATTCTTTTGGATGATTTGGACTGCACTGGAGCAGAGACATCTCTTCTACAGTGCACACACAATGGGCTGTATAGCCACAACTGTGACCATGATCAAGATGCAGGTGTGAAATGTGAGTCAAGATTTCATTGTTGCACATGTACAGGCCGATTTTGCGTATCATCATTGATAAATTAGGCATGATGGCATTTTATACAATGTACCGAGTGTGCGGCAATAGCGATAAATGGTAGTAAACCCAGTGATTAGCTACTGCCTTTAATCATTGACAAATGATCTGTTGTTTGTGTGCGCATATTGAATGTTTTCTCAATGGTGTACTCTGTAAACAGAGAGTGTACTACTACTTCTACTACTGGAATGGTCATAGCTTAGATCAAACGAGCTAATGCTAGCTAACCAATTCTACCCAGTTTAGCTACACTTCATGCACTGAAGATTTGTACATTAAAAATTATGAATAGACTACGTCTACTACTGGAATGGTCATAGTTTAGGTCAAATCAGCTTACCAACCGATTCTACACAGCTTAGCTACATTTCACTGAAGATTTGTGTGTTAGAACTATAAAATAAGCCATTTGACTAGCATGTGCAGTATCAGTTTATATGTTCACAATACATGCATATGCAGGTTGTCTTCCCTTTCCAAGCTGATATATAGCAGAGAATCATTGAACCTTCATGCAGTATCCAGACTTGAAGCCCCATGCATTGTATACCTATACAATAGGTAGATAGTGATATTTAGATGATAATGTTTGTACTTGTTCAGTTGTGTCAAATTTGTCTATATTCATGCAGGTGGCTGTGGTGACCATGGTACAGGCGTTGGCCTCATTTCCTCTCTCAGTGGAACTGCAGTTGGTGACACTGTGACATACAGTTGCCAATCTGGATACATCTTGTCAGGGAGTAGTACCAGAACATGCCAGCCAAATGGTTATTGGTCCGGCAATGTCCCAAGATGCAATAGTAAGTGGTGCATGGCATTATTTCATCATACAGAATGGGATTTATGTTACAAAAATATGTCATGCATCTCTATGGTAACACAACATTGTCCATATTTATTCTGTGCACTGTCAGGATCCTGTGGTACTCCAAAGCCCTTAACAAACGGACGAACAATCTACACCTGCACCAATGTTGGGTGCACTGTCACTTACACCTGTGACCCAGGGTACTTGATGACTGCAGGTAGTTCTAGAAGAACATGCCTGTCAAATGGCCAATGGTCTGGGGGTCATCCAAATTGTTCACGTAAGTCCCAGGTGCACTTGTGCTTGCAAATGCACCTGTCCACTTAATATCTGTCTTAGACCAGATGCTCACAGTGCAGCTTGAACAGTTCGTGCTCCTCTAGGAAACTGAACATTTACTATAACTTGCACAATCAGACATATGGATTAGCGCATTATTTCCTCTTGTGGGGTGTATTTGTGTATGTGATTTTTGGTATTTTTGCCTCTCTTATTTACCAATAGTGTAACCATTACAATTGAAGGTAAAGACAATGAAAGGGGTGGGACTAATCTTGGCATACTCTAAAGACCGGCCCTGTTTTTAGTTTGTTTTAAGCTTGTATTGGAGGAGATCCTTCTTTGTTCAGGTATACTTAAATGGAAATTTAACCATCTTCTATAGGAATCAGAAAATATTTCTACCGATACTTTCGTACGAAGCAGAGTCGTTGCTATAGCATCTGTTTTACCATTTGTCCTCCCAGCACTTTCTTCAGAATGTCTCGATTATAAACGTCCTTGTATGATGTCTCTATAGTGTTACAGCATTAGCCGACAATGCGTTTAGTAGCTGGTGACTGCGGTTATTGATCGTGTCAATTGAGAATTGTATTTTTCAGTTGAATACTATGTGATGAATCACGTCGTTATGATGTTTACTGTGAAGATGCTATAACATACAGTATGGAAGCTAGGCCAATGCATACGTTCTGGAATTGTCAGATGATATATATATTTCACTGTATATAATCACATGACTTTTAGTCGCAAATGAAAATGCCAGCAGCTTTAACGTAATTATATATAATGACACTCCAAATCCACACTATCTCTCATCGTATCACACTGTAACATGACCATACAGTTTACAGTCGGACAATCTTAGTTTGTGACGTTTGTGCTTTGGCTTTCATGCGACACACAACACTTTTTCTTTAAACTCAGCCAATTCTCTTATTTGTATATATCAATTTTAGGCGACTGTGGTGATCCTGGCACTCCTGTGAATGGAAGGAGAAGTATCAGTGGGCGCACTGAGCGACACACTGTCACTTACACCTGCTACAAGAACATGTCAGTCTAATGGATTGTGGTCAGGAAGTTCAGCTACTTGCCCAAGTAAGTGTTTTCGTGTATGTGCCAGCAAGAATGACTAGTTCAATGTTATTTGCTATACATTTCTGTATACGATCCTTGTGGATTGAACTTCTTGAATGCATCAGTGTAATGTTTTTTCTGTGCACTGTCAGGATCCTGTGGTACCCCAAGTTCCTTATCAAATGGGCAGAGAAGCTACTTCAACACTACTGTTGGGAGTACTGTCACTTACACCTGTAACAGAGGGTACTTAAGGACTGCAGGTAGTTCTAGTAGAACATGTCAGTCAAATGGCCTGTGGTCAGGGACTCATCCAACTTGTACACGTAAGTCCCAAGTGCCCTTGTACTTGAAATGCACCTGGTTGTTGAATATCTGTTTTATCCAGGATATTCGCTATACAACAACTGTTTCTCTACCAAGTTGTATGTTTACTTACATACATATGGATATGTGCATTTATGCCTTTACTGCTATCTATTAATTCTGTATGCAATTTTTTTGCTGTTGTCTATCGTATTTGCCAAACATGTAATCATTATAATTTGAAGATAAAGGAAGGAAAGAAAGGGGTGGGATTAATATTAGCATAATTCGAATACATGAGCATCAGAGCATCTTGGTCGTATCACCGGTGTGTTTTTTGTTTTAAGCCGTTGCCGGAGAATCTTCTGTGGTTGTCTCCAGATGAGCGTGATGAGATGGTTGTGTCCAGGCCAACAGCAGATGAATGAACTTCTCTTCACGTGGCAGGCACTCAATTAATCAACAACACATATGCAACATAGTACTAAAATCACTTAGTTAGCATGTAGTCAAAACCCAATGGTCTGTGGCAGACTCATCTCCTTTGAGGATGGTGGGAAGCCATCCTCGGGCTATCAGGTGGTGACTCACTGTTAGGATTCTTGCCTTTGGGTGGATGGATGTGCATTCCAAAGCAGCAAAGAAGGTATAAAAATTATACTCTAAACAAGTACACCCAAAGTATTGTGTGTGAAAATTCATATTAGCAGTCATTGTTCAATGATTTTAAGTAGTAATCATGAAACAGGCTTTTGAATGTTGCACTGGTCGCTGTTGGCTGATGTCCTCACCGCCATATTGTGTAACCCTGACTACAAACTACAGACTTATACAAGGCACAGTAGCAATGCTACACTTGGTGAATTTTCCTATTTTATTCAGCATCTTCAGTCAGACGTTTTGACTGTCGGTCTGCGTAGCACTGCCATTGAATGTGACAGGAGCAAGATGATACTTGTTTGTCCCTTGAAACAGGTTTAGCGCACACCTTAACTATTTATGTGAATGTGTGTGTGATCTCTGTGTTTCTCAGGTGTGTGTTCATATATCGTATGCGTACAATGTACATTTTGCAAGTTTTGCGAATGAGTGCAGGCTCGCGAGTATAAATTCACAAAAGGTTTGAAAATAGAACACCGAAACGTAGCAACAGGAGACCATCTATTGCGACTGCCACCACGTGATGATCTTCCCTGCTTTTAACTTCCCATTCGTGCTGCAATACATCTCCTATTGAAACCGACCTGACTAGTTTGTACATATGATAGCCACGAGCGCAGCTTCGGCAGACCTACGTAAATGTTATAAATCTTAGAAGTGTCTACAAGTTGTGATGGCGTCAGGAGTGTTTCTCCAAAGCAACAGTAGTGAGGCAGATCACTCTGTAAATGCATAAGTACTTCTCTGGCTGCTGTATAGTAACTACAGTGGTAACCCACATGGTACCAATCTTCAGGCGAAATAGGGTTTCGTGAAAATAGAACTGCGAAAATTCTCAGCAACAGGGAATTCAGGAAATATAAGTCCCACAAACATTTGTAGATATACGGTATCTGTTTCTATTCTTTATTAGGTTCACGTACTGTAGCATGCGCACAATGTTGGCGCAATGTGTCGTGTGCCATTACCTGTTCCACAATGCATTTGTGTGGTTCATGCTTTTGTGTGTTATAGAATAACAAGTGGTATACGTAGTTCTTGCGACATTTACTCCCCTAAGAGATTTTAATTCACCACACCTTTTGCTAGATGACTGCTGCCTTCTTTAGTTGTGGCTTACAACAGAGTGTGTGCAGGTTAAATTGTGACAATGATGTGTGAGGGGGCACGAAATTAAAGTAAGATCAAAGGGGTGTTCTGGTTGTAATTTATTGCAACTATGAGGGTCTTGTACATGTGGGCCGGTGTTCTTAGCTCTGTTCAGAGGGTTCAATTCACTTCTCTGTTGCATTGTCAAAAATTTGAGGTGACGTTGTGACGTGTGTGGCCAAGTCTGGTTTAGGTCAGCTGAGTGGAGTAGAAGAGCTTGGCTGCAATTTCTTAATTGTACAATTGGCAGTGGATCATTACATGTTCCGTGTGGTTTGAACTTTAGTTGACTTGGGTCAGTGTCCATATTTATTTTGTGCACTCTCAGGATCCTGTGGTACTCCAAAGCCCTTAGCAAACGGACGGACAATCTATATACACCTGCACCACTGTTGGGTGCACTGTCCAGTACACCTGTAATACTCGGTATGAAATGACTGCAGGTAGTTCTAGTAGAACATGTCAGCCAAATGGTCAGTGGTCAGGGAGTCATCCAAGGTGTACAAGTAAGTCCCACAAAGCTATGAAGCTTCTTATTAAGATGTTTTGAATATGTGTAACGCGTGTGGGTTATGTCCATTATACGTATGTAAACAATATAGCTTCGTGCAGCCGATTATTGTTCTTCCCTTTTCCTATGATTTCTTCTGAAGATTAAGCCTGCACAGAGCAAGATGTGCACGAAACTAAAACTGCATTATCATGCTTTGCGAGTGTACAGTAATTATTTCAGTGATTGTGTCAAGGACGGTGAATTGGCGACAAAGAGAGTACCACTAAAACACACTAAATTGTCATGTTGCATTTGATGCAGAGAATGAGGAGCAACAGAGAGCATAGAACGGTGCACTGTCAATTGATCGAATGTTTTCAGGTGACCGCAGGTGATAAACAAAACTGTTGGCGAGTTGCAGTACGAAAACTAAAGTCCTTTGCTAACTAAACTAAGTTAGCAAGTAAGCCATTTCAACCAGAATTAGCCATTTGATTGCTTCACAGCGAAGGCAGATTTGGTAAGGTACTTATCCATGTAGTAGCATTTGCTTCAAAGTATCTATCACCCTGCTCTTACCATCTTCATCTGTATGTCTTTCAAAACCCCCTACTTTTCTATCTTAATTGATCTTCCTTGGCCAAAAGTCATTCAGTTTCATTGGCGCAGCACTATGGCGATCCCTGCCACCAAATATTCAAGATACTAGAGACTTCACTAGCTATTACTCACTTTGCCAGCAATAAATTTCTATCAATGATATTTGACTGCTATCACTTGCATGTGACTGATATTCTCTGACATATTCTTTACTATTCTTTATTATTTTTGATTTCATTGGACTCCCAATACAACTGACTTCTGTATTTATCAGTTTGACTTTAACCTTTAACCTTACTTTGTATATTGTCTTTTTTTACTGGGTGCCACAAAGTAGCCTTTGGCTAACAGTTCCCCAGACGAAATATGATTACCTGATACCTGATCGTGAGTAATACGGTATGAAAGCTCTTGCCATGAAGTAGTTCTCTCGATGGTAATGGTACGGTTTGTCATCTCCGGTTACATGAAAAAGTGATTATGTGACTGCACACCCGTTCTATGCCCTCTGATTTGCTCTCAGTCTCTCCATCTACTGCCACACGGTAATTTAGTGTCCTTTAGTGGTGCTCTCGTCGGCGCCAATTCGGTGTATCCCTGTGCAGCACAACAATGCAGCCGCAGTTTCTTTCACATCTTGCTCTGTTTATATAGGACTCATCTTTAGGAGAAAACATTGGGAAAAACAATGTCAGTAATCACTGTGCGAAGCCCTATTGTTTACGTACATAAAGGATACAGCATGCGTTAATTTTCTATGCCTGTATTACGGGTATGGCTGTGCTACTGGTATGGGTAAAGGTGTGTTATATACAGCTTCACGTAGGGTGTACTACAAGTATGGATACAGCCGTGTTACAGCTTCATGCGTAGGCGTACTACGGGTGTGCCAAAGCCTTATGTATGGGTGTACAAAGGCTAGGACATTTTCTCCTGCCAGGCATTGAGGCATTTCTGTGCAGTTCTTCCTTGAACAATATTGGTAAAGAATCTCTGCTT
This sequence comes from Aplysina aerophoba, assembly GCA_949841015.1. Classification (NCBI taxonomy): domain Eukaryota; kingdom Metazoa; phylum Porifera; class Demospongiae; order Verongiida; family Aplysinidae; genus Aplysina; species Aplysina aerophoba. The sequence continues at coordinate 4,705,870 of OX465040.1, forward strand.
CATGTACTCGGAATAAGCCTTCTTCTCGGCCGCAAGTATCGTCGGCCGTCGAATTTGATGGAAATCGCTCCCGTAGGAAGAAACTGACATTTTGCTTGAGTACAATTGAATGAATAGGATGCACAATATCTGCAACGTAGCTAAGGACATACTATGGCAGCAATGATAGCTACATGCCATAACCCAAATGTGCATCAGCATAAAGTTAAGAAGTAACCTTGCATTCCCCAAAGCTGATACCATTATTCTCTAATTTCAGAGTCAAATAGATCATTGTTGTATACATTGAATAGTGTTGGGGGAAGTGTCAATGGTTTGATATTCTTTACAAAACCATTCATTAATTACAGCTGCGATGAGTATTTAATTTTGGTATGTATGGTTATGATTTTGTCTGTGAAAGACACCAGGCATGTATATACATATAGAGTGACATGGTGTGAAGTGTTGTTTTACTAGTTGTCTATGTGATCATATGCACTGCATACTGAATTCTCTACAAGGTATCAGGCCCCCTTCCCAAGTAACTGATGTTTCTCTGACGAGGTATCTCAGGCGTGGGAGGCCATGTCTGAGAGTGAGTTGGACTGCGCCCCAAAGTGATGCCCCAATCAGTCGGTACAGGATACAGTACAAAAGAACTGGGTCTGTTTTCTGGGGCAGTGAAGCTGCCACTGTGGGATCACCTCCTCCAACCATTGTTACTTTGATTTCACTTGCTGTTGGCACTAACTACACCGTTAGAGTGAGTGCAGCGTCTTCAAATGGAAGAGGGCAATGGAGTGCAGAGGAGATAGAAAGAACTTATAGATGTAAGTTTTGTGTATCTGTGCAGCTAATTGTTTTGAAATATATCAGTATAATTTAGCCTAGACTAACCATCTGTTCACCTTAGTCCTTTGTAGCAATGTAATTATTTCACTGTGTAAGAAACAGAGTGTATTGGCATCCAAGATGGTTTTGAAAGACTTCTTTGTAGATTTGCAATACTTATATAAGCAAAGGCATGGCATTTGCTTCTGGATTAATGCTCTTGGCTCCTCGTTTGTCCAAGAAAGCGAAATTGATCTGTTTTTCTGTCTGTTTTTCTGAAATGTTTATGTACAACCACGACTAATCTCTACGATACAGATCCCTCAAGAGTCACTAATGTATCCTTAGCAATGTTTGGAGCAACGTCTCTGAAAGTGACCTGGGCTATTCCCCAAAGTGACATGCCCATCACTCAATATCAGGTGCAATACAGAACTAATGCATCTTGGAGCAGTGCACCGCCCCTCTCAGGATCACCTCCCTCAAATTCTACTGTTTTGAATGGAATGCAAGCTGGCTGTATAGTAAGAGTGCGAGCCATGTCTGATGTTGGAGGTGGAAAATGGAGTGCAGAGCAGATGTTTGTTGGTACGTTTATTCACTGCAGTTAGCATGTCACTATACTGTATGTACAATGGCTGTCTTTAACGATTGTGTGTTGTAGCCTATTGACAAGCTCTGACAAATGTTATGCATTCATAGGTTGAGCTGTCTGTGTGCCAAGTTACATCTGGTTTTGTTACCGCAGTGGCATAACATAAAAAATGCTTGTGATGTATTTAAGATTTACCATTATAGAGTCTACTAGTCCCAAGAAGTGCATAATACCGTGACCCTATCCTAGTGCATCCATATATTCAGTTCAAGTTTCATTGGGAATGAACCAGCACGCTGGGAATATTTTGATACTGTCTAAATCTTCTGTCTGTAATAGCTTTCCTGAGAGCTATGTCAATAAAGTAATTGGCATTACACACATAATATATGATTGTACAATCACTGAGCTTTTTGTTCCATGAAATTGCAATACACAGTTGTTTGTGATGAGCCAGAGAGTCCTATGAATGGAGACGTAGTCACGACTGGAATCACTCAGGGAGATAATGCTAGCTACTTCTGTCACCCTGGGTTCACAATATCTGGAGATAGAATCAGAACCTGTCAACCTGACGGCCAGTGGTCAGGAACTCAACCAGAGTGTCTTGGTATGTTTATTTGTTCGGTATAATTATTTGCCAGAAATTTGCAACTCTTATGAGCATTAATTGCCAATGAGTTGACATGCTGTAGCCAGTAATCTGTAGCAGGTCACTTCACTATTTTGACTGATATGGGCAAGATGGGGAATTTAGACACTGTGCCCATGGTAGTTATCACTGGATTCTAAGCCAGCCTGCAGCTTTCTTTCCTTCTGGAGTGTCAACTTCCTGCTCTCTAATTACCAATTATCTTAATTGACTAGTTCAATTACCCTATAATGTCTATTAATTTGCTTGTCCTAATTAACCGATGCTAATTATCTGCCATGGAGGGTTTCACATTGGCCCACATCTTTAGGGTCTTTATGGAAGAATTGTGGTCCCTAGTGTGGTGTAGTCGAACATGTGTATTGTGTTTGGTTTCATGTGTGGGGTTGTTGTTTGAGTGTGTGCTTTGTTGTGTAGGACATGTGTATGATTGTTATATCCTTGTGCATGGTTTAGAGTAACCTTGATACTGTCGTAACAACTGTTGACCCTTGAAGACTTCTGAGTGGCTAGGTAGCAACATGCACAATCTCCCTGGAAACAACTCCAGCCAATCGTTTTTGGGGGACAGATAGAGGTCCAATAACAGACGTTTCGACCCCAATCCAGGGGTCTTCATCAGTGAGTGATGGTTACAAAACAAGGCAGGCCAATTTGTATGCACGGATAGGGCACGAAAGGTGACCAAGTGGGACAAAAGGTGGAGGCGGGATGAGGGGGGGGGGGGGGAAGTGAGATCTGGTGGGTTGTGGACTGAATAACATTCCTAGTAAAATAAATAACAAACCTATAGTGAGATAAAATTGAAAAATGGAAAACTCTAAGTCAAGTAGCTATGTTAGTCATTTAGTGGGATTCTGATGGCGGATCAGAGGGTTGTACACCGGGGGCAAGGGGCCTGAATCTCTATTCATAAGGCTGTCCTGGGATCTGATGATGTGCCATGCTTCCAGTGCACACCTTTGGCGAAAACTAGGGTGTCCGTCTATCACTGTGGCACTGCTCCAGTCAATGTCGTGACCTTCGTCAACTGCATGCTGTGCTACTGCTGAGAGGTTCATATCCCCTGACACAAGTGCCCTCCTGTGCTCCTTGAGGCGGTGCTCTAGGGTGTGACCTGTTTAATTGGCCGATGTACACCTTGGTGCAGGATCTGCAGGGGATCTTGTAGACCACGCCTGCCTGCCGTTTGGGCTCAACACGAACCTTCAAGTGTACAAGCGTCCGTCTGAGGGTCTGGTGGGGGCGGAAGCAGGTACGGATGCCCAAGGGGGTGAGGATCCAACGTATTGATTCCGACAAGTGCAGGATATACGGGAGGGTCACAACCGCCTTGGTTGTTTCCTGCTCATGTGGGGGCAGGGTCGGGTGGGATGTAGGGGGCCGGTTCCGGTCTACAATCACCTTTGGGTAGCCGTTGCTGCTGAGGGTTTTGGTGACATGCTCCCTTTCTGCGTCCTTGTCAGTAATGGAGGTGCAGATTTTTTCCGCACGGGTGAGCAGAGTTTGAATCACTGCAGTCTAGACACAAAGATCATCCGACATGATGACGGCTCTCTGTCCACCACAGTCTTTTGCAAGCAGACCCACACTGACCGGTACCTTGACTTTGCCTCACACCACCCACTCACCCACAAGACTGCAGTGATCCGAACTCTGCTCACCCGTGCGGAAAAAATCTGCACCTCCATTACTGAGGAGGAGATTGGCGAGTATCACACTCGGAGGGGATACTGAATGACTAATCACTGGTACTATTACCCCAAACCAGCCTGCTACACTGAAACAGTGTTAAGCAAGCTGGGGGGGCGGTAACTCCGCCCTATTGACTGGGAACCAGTGATCGCCTCCCCAATCATCCCAAACAAAAGATGGTAGAGCCACAGACAGCTGTTTCGCCCTGGTTGGGACTCATCAGTGTGGCGTACTGATAGATGTGTTGGGATGACTGGCTGCCTATGTATCCACCACTAGTACAAGACTTGTGGTTTCAACAAAGGCAGACAGGGAGGCTACAGTTCCCAGTCAATAGGGCGGAGTTACCGCCCCCCAGCTTGCTTAACACTGTTTCAGTGTAACAGGCTGGTTTGGGGTAATAGTACCAGTGATTAGTCATTCACCTCCATTACTGACAAGGACGCAGAAAGGGAGCATGTCACCAGAACCCTCAGCAGCAACGGCTACCCAAAGGTGATTGTAGACCGGAACCTGCCCCCTACATCCCACCCGACCCTCCGCCCA